>CATOCB010000011.1:0-56731 GCA_951411735.1 Somateria mollissima
GAAATTTTACTACGAATTCCTGGAGAAGCTGTCCGGGAAGGAGAACCTTCAGAAGGCCGTTTTCAAGGTGAGGGTTTTGTTTCCCCCACGGCCTGGGCAGCCTCACAAAGGGGTAGCAACGCTTGCCCTTGGCCCACCAAGACCTCTTGGGTTGGAGCTCTTGGCCAACCCAAGCCCTGGGCTCCTCCACGACCGAGCGGAGGCCAGGCAGAGGACATTTGCCATCTCCGTGCTCCTTCCTTGCAGATCCCCCAGCTGATGGACATGGTGGTGTCGCGGGTGGCACCCTTGGCCTCCCTGACCTTCTCTAGACGTGTCATCGTCTTCCCTGAGTGAGTATATTTGTGGCTGTGGCCGCTGCTTGGCTTCGGTAGCGTGTTCTCCTTGCACCCACGGGTGCCCAGCCGGTGGGGTGGATCTGATGGGGCAGACGGAGGAACTGAGGCAACGCCTGCCTCCCATCGAGGCCTGGGCTTCTTTGCTGGATGAGCCCATTGCCCAGGATGGACCTTGGGGATGGGGCTTTTATGGCAACGTGAAAACGGGAGATTGCGGAGTGCCCTGGGTCACGCTGATGTCTTCTTTTGCCAGGTTTGAAATGGAGAGCATGACCAAAACAATGCCCCAGGACCGCTCCAAGGACAAAAAGAAAGAAGGGGCTTTGCCTCTTCTCGGCCAAGCTGGGAGACGCAAAGCAGCTGCTGGTTCCTCTCGAAAGGACAGGGAACCAACTCCTGGTGAGAAAGCCCATCGCGGAGCACCCAAAGCCTCTGCCTTGCAGCACAGCCTCTTGTCACTGGGCCTCCAAAATGGAGCCCCCGGGTGCGAGGTGCCTGATGTGCCCGGCCCTGGGCGCTGCAGGAGGACGGGGATCAAGACACCCCCTAAAATTGGCTGTAGCCAGCTCCTTTCTCCCAGGACTTGGCCCCAAAAAACATTGAGGCCTAGAAATGAGCCGGGCGAGGGCTGGTGCCAAGGAGGGCCTCGGGGAGCAGCCTCAGCACCCGGCGTGTCCCCGGGGACGGCAGCATCACAGAAATGTTCTGCTAACACATCTCCTTCCCGATTCTAGGCAAAGGTCTTGGGCTTCCTTCCCTTGCCCCCAGGGAGCTGACAGAACAAGCAGCCCTGGAGGGGGAAATGGAGAAGCAGAGGAAGGCTCCCTTGAGGTGAGGCTGGAGGCTCCGGATGGGTGGGATGAGGCTGCTGGGAGCCCCCCCAGCTTTCAGGGCTGCAGCATCCAGCGCTGCATGGGGGGTGCAGGATGCGACCCCAAAACCATCGTGGATTCTTTGTTCTTCCATCAGGCTGCCGGCGATCCCGAGGCCGCCTTCTCGCAAGGACGGAAAATCAGCGCCCAAAGGCAAGATGGGACAGGCAAAGACAGCCGGAGCCTCGAGGCAGAGACTAGGAAGAGGAGCGGGGATGTTTCCTCCCTGTGAGGGAGAAAACCTGGCAACCAAAAAGATCCCCCGGCCTCCAGGACCCACAGAGCTGTCGTTTCCCGTGATAAGCGTGTTATCACCGGCGAGCTCAGAGGCCAGCCTCCCCGAGGAACCCACCTACAACGTCTTCAGGCTGCAGCCACCGGGAGACGAGGCAGCAGAAAGGTTAAAAAACAGGCCTGAGACCTTCTGGACGATGCTGAAGGAACCTCAGAAGAACATGTTATCAATGCACAGCACCAAGAGCACCCGCCCGGTGTCACCCGTGCCCAGAAGACCCATGTCGGCCCAACCCAAACCACCAAAAACTGGGCCGGGGCTCTCCATTTTGTGGCCCCGGCCACCCTAAAACCCGGGCTTTGATCGCCCGACCTAGCAAGGAGGCCATCAGAGTTAGCAAAAAGAGGTGCGTGATCCACATCGGCGTCATTCTGGGGGGCTCAAGCCTTGTAGGGAAGCAGAGTTATGGGGACAGCAGGGTCTCTCCAAAGGGATCTCAGTTTTGAGCCACGGGTTGGCTCAATCCAACCCAAAACCTTTGTCTCCTCCATCACTAGACTCAAGTCCTTGAATTTCTCTCTTCTGTTGGCACACAGACAACACCAGGCCACATTTTTCAGGGTTTGGAAGGCCTAACAAAGCTCTTGGCCACAGAGGAGAGGGTTGCTTTGTAGCTGGGTGCTGCTTTCGAGGCCTTTTGGGAAAAGCAAGGCTTTTTTTGTGCGGGCCTAGCAGAACTTAGGAGCAAAACCCTGCTGCTGGCCAGGGTCTGGGGAAAATATGAGGTGAAAAATGAGGGAAATGGCGGCCCTGGCATCGGTGTCAGGACTTGAAGCCATCCCCAGGGTGTGCGTGAGGGTAAAGAAGGCCCCCAAAAATCTACAAAGTTATTTTTTCTCTGTTTCTTTGCAGATATCCATCTTTCTTCCTGACACAATTGCCTCAGGAAGGAGGTGGAGGAAAACACGATGGAATCACAAAAGGCTGTTGAGTTTTTTTTTACGAGGCTCGTTCGTTAGGAGGCGGGTAAAGGTTGCTTTCCAGACAGGTTCAAAGTCTCCAAAACCATTGCAGCACCTCACAAAAAGTGGGGCCCAAGGCGGCGGCGGGGGCCATGACACCCACATCCCTGCACCACCACCCGAGGCTCTGTCCTCAGGCCACCATGGGGCAGTTTGGCCTCGTTTCTGAGGAGAAATGGGCACATATGGGGCAAAATGGCTAACAAACCCTCTCCTGGGGCCACCAGCCCTTTTGGCAACCGCCCACAGCCCGGGACATTGAGCTTTGGCCACCAAGATGGGCGGGCCGCAATGCAGGGCCTCCGCTGAGGCCTACACCCTGGCGCCTTGGGAGCAATTGGGAACCCACGGGTTTTTAGAGCGATTTTTTGACACGAGGGGGCCCCCTTTGGGTGCCGGGGGACCCCTTGATCAAGCACGGGGCGATTTCAACCCAGGTCCACATTTTTGGCCCTGCAGGTTGAGCCCAGCCACAGCTTGAGCTGGCTCCTTGAGTCAGGCCTTGGCCTGGAGGTGGCCTCCTCAGCCCGACCTTGGGCCTGCTTTGGCCCCTTTTGGGTTTTCCCCGGGGACCACGGGGTTGTGTCTGCCCCGGATGATCCCATAACTGCACCCGATCCCAACCCCTGCTGAAAACTGGCCCTTGTAAGTTTGGAGTCACCCAGGTCCGTTGCAGTCACCTCCTCCTGCCATGCCCCAGCTTGGCAGAATTCCAGAGCTCAGAACAAGTCCAACGGAAAAACGTGAAACCAACGGATTATAACTAATATATTTTAATAGTGCAAAGTAATTTAAAGGAGGAGAAGGGAAAAATTTGCGAACATGAGGAGGTTTGGCTCAGCTTCGCCGCCAGGGATGGCTGCAGGCTTTTAGCTCCATTGCAAAGTGTAGTCTTTGCCTAATTCAAGTTCAAGCTGGGTGGTTAAAAGGACCTTTAAAAAGAAAAAAAAAATAAAAATAAAAATCAGTGAGTTAATCAGATTTGAAGACACCTTGCTTTTTTGTTTCTCATGTAGCTCACATTACCAAAAATTTGCCTAAGTGCCATAAATTTCTTTATTCCGGATCATGAGGTTCTCATCCCCTCCCCACCCCCTTTATTTTTTTTAATTATTTTTTTACTTTTTTTTACATAAAACTTGGACTATTGCGACTGTGTTTACAAATTTCTTCTTTCTCCATCCAGGGTATTCATCATTTTTGATTATATAAGCTATTTATATATCTATATAATATTGTTTGATCACATTATATTAATTATAACATGATTTTTCATGTTATAATATGATTTGTTCATGTTATATTAATTATAACGTGATTAATTGTAATGTGATTAATTATAACGCGATTAATTATAAAGATTCAACATTATATAAATAATATTATGTAAAATACATAAAGCAACCTAATATTCATTTTGGGGGCTAAAACCCCAATTTTGGAGGCCTAATGCCTCATTTTTGGGACTAAACCCCCAATTTGGGAGGATAATGCCTCATTTTGGGGGCTAAACCCCCCAGTTTTGGGGGCCTAATACTTCATTTTGGGGTCTAAACCCCCCAGTTTTGGAAACCTAATGCCTCATTTTGAGGATAAAACCCCAATTTTCGGGGCCTAATGCTTCATTTTGGGGACATAACCCCCAATTTTGTGGGCCTAATGCCTCATTTTGGGGGCTATAACCCCCAGTTTTGGAGGCCTAATGCCTCATTTGAGGAGCTAAACCCCCCAGTTTTGGAGGCCTAATGCCTCATTTTTGGGGGCTATACCCCCCAGTTTGGGGGCCTAATGCCTCATTTGGGGGATTAAAACCCCCAATTTTGGGGGCCTAATGCCTCATTTTGGGGACCAAAACCCCCAATTTCAGGGCCTAATGCCTCATTTTTGGGCTAAAACCCCAATTTTGGGGGCCTAATGCCTCATTTGGGGGATTAAAACCCCCCAGTTTTGGGGGCCTAATGCCTCATTTTCGGGGCTAAACCCCCAGTTTTGGAGGCCTTATGCCTCATTTTGGGGATTAAAACCCCCAATTTTGGGGGCCTAATGCCTCATTTTGAGGATAAAACCCCAATTTTCGGGGCCTAATGCTTCATTTGGGGGACTAAACCCCCCATTTTGTGGGCCTAATGCCTAATATTGCGGGCTAAACCTCCCAGTTTTGGGGGCCTAATGCTTCATTTTGGGGGCTAAAACCCCCAATTTTGGGGGCCTAATGCCTCATTTTCAGGCTAAAACCCCAGTTTTGGAGGCCTAATGTCTCATTTTGGGCCTGGACCCCCAATTTGAGGGGCCTAATGCCTCATTTTGGGGACTAAAACCCCCAATTTTGGGGGCCTAATGCTTAATTTCGGGGGCTAAACCCCACAGTTTTGGAGGCCTAATGCCTCAATTTTTGGGCTAAACCCCCAGTTTTAGGGGCCTAATGCCTCATTTGGGGGGATTAAAACCCCCAGTTTTGGGGGCCTAATGCCTCAATTTGTGGGCTAAACCCCACAGTTTTGTAGGCCTAATGCTTCATTTTGGGGACGAAAACCCCCAGTTTTGGGGGCCTAATGCCTCATTTTGGGGACTAAACCCCCCAGTTTGGGGGGCCTAATGCCTCATTTTTGGGCTAAACCCCCAGTTTTGGAGGCCTAATGCCTCATTTTGGGGACTAAAACCCCTAGTTTTGGACGCCTAATGCCTCATTTTTGGGACTAAACCCCCCAGTTTGGGGGGCCTAATGCCTCATTTTGGGTGTTCAGCCCTGTATTTTTAGGCCCCGGAGGCTCCATTTTGGATCTTACAATTTTTAGGCTAAAACCTCTCAGTTTAGGCTTCAAATCCTCATTCCTATGTCTGAAAGCTGCATTGAGTCCAGAGCCTCTCTTTTAAGCTGCAAACTCCATTTTTCGTGTCCAGATCTGACGGTTCGCGGCCGAAGGAACAAACGCATCCGACTCAATATGAGTGATAAAGCATTGTTCAATTTTAGTGTCCGAATAGCACATATTTATACAGATGATTATTATAATTATACGTGCTTGCTGATTTGCTAAGCCCAAAGGCTATATTCGTTTATGCTCCCCCTGCTCGCGGTTACATACGGACGCAGCTCCCTCATACACTTTGTAGCTATTGCCTCCTTGAAACCTCCCCTTCGAGACAAAGACACCTTGTCCTCGTCACGCAGGCACTGAGGCCTAGTCTCAGAACAGACTTTGGTCAAACAATTGCTCTGTGGAAGCAGGTCCATGTCCCACAGACCAATTCCCAACACAGATCCTCAAATTTAGGGCCCAAAGCCTCATTTTGGGGGTTGAAACCTGCATGCTTAGGCCCAAACACCCATTTGGGGGCCTAAAGACTCACTTTTCGCATTCAAAGCCCCATTTTCAGGCTCCAAACCTTCACTGTCGATGATGAAGGCCTTGTTTTACAGCTCCCAGCTTCATACTTAGGATCCAGTGCCTAATTTTTGGCTACAAAACCCCATTTTGATGTGCTAAAAGCTGCATTTCCAGTGTCAAAGGCCTCATTTTCAGGGTCAAAACCCTCTCTTTAGAGGCCAAAGCCTCCTTTTAAGAATGAAGCCTTCAATATGGGCCCCAAATCCTTATTTTAGGGCCCAACCCCTCAATTTTATAGGACCCAAAGCTTCGTTTTTAGGATACAAAGCCTCATTACAGAGCCCAAAGCCTCATTTTTAGGATCTAAAGCCTTATTTTCATAGCCCACAGCCTCCTTTTGAGAACCTAAAACTTCACTTCATGCCCCAAAGCCTCAGTTTTGGGGTGCAAACCGTTGCTTCCATGCCCCAAACCTCAGTCTGGGGTTCTAAATGTGGTAGGCACGGCCATAAAATGTCTTCTGTTTTGGGAGCTCTTTGTCCCTTACGCCCCATGTCAGCATGGTGCTGGTGACCATGTCGGTAGGGGTCAGGTTGGTGGTGGTCACGGTGGTGGCCATGGTGGTGGTCATAGAATACCCCAAGTTGGAAGGAACCCACAAGGATCATCAAGTCCAACTCTGCACAGGTCTACCCAAAAATTCAGACCCTGTGACTGAGAGCGCAATCCAAATGCTTCTTAAACTCCGACAGGCTTGGTGCTGAAGGGCTCAGTCATGTTGGTGGTGGTCATGGTGGTGGTCACGGTGGTGCTGGTCATTCTGGCAGCGGTCATGTTGGTAGTGGTCATGTTGGCGGTCATGTTGGCGGTCATGTTGGTGATCATGGTGGTCATGCTGATGGTTATATTGGTGGTCACGTTGGCGGTCATGTTGGTGGCAGTGGTGTTGGTGGCAGTCACGTTGGCGGTCATGTTGGTGGCGGTCATGTTGATGGTGGCCATGTTGGTGGCAGTCATGTTGGTGATGGTCTTGCTGGTGGTCATATTGGTGGCCATGTTGGTGGCGGTCAAGTTGGTGGTGGTCATGGTGACGGTGGTCATGGTGGCAGTCATGACGTAGGTGATGACCTCATAGCCGTGTCACAATGGAGCGGTGGCCGTGTCATCCCCCGGCAGGGTACAAAAGGGGGGGCAGTGGCGCCGGGCCCTTCACTCTGGAGAAGCATCCGGAGAGCGAGCGCAAGGATGAAGAAAGACGCGACCTTTCCCGATGAGGTGCTACCCTACGTGAGGCGGACCCGGGTCCGCTTCTGGGATGGGATGAAGGTCCCGTGCCTCATGCCCAACATCACCCCCAAGGGTAGGGGCACCCCCGGCACCGCGGGATTGCAGCTCACCCATGTCTGGGGCTTTCTGTGGGGGGAACCAGCCTCTGCGGGGGGCTCTTTTTGGGGTCGGGGATGTGATGGCTCTTTATGTAATGCGGGTCTTGGGGTGATGGAAGGGTGGTAGCCACGAGAGGCGCTGCGTGACCTGATTTTGTTTTGCCTCCCAGAGAAAATAACCGTCTGGGATGCAGTGTCAGCCTACATCCACGAACACCTCCAGCTGCACCAGGTGGGTTGGCACCCCCGTCCCCCTTGTTGCCCTCCTGAAAAGCAGGAAACTCACCCCAAAAGGCCCCACCGAGGGACCCGCAGGTATCGCACAAGTGCGGTGTTGCTTCTGGTAGGCGGCGTGGTGTCTGATCCTTAGCCTTTGTTCCTTCTGTTCTCTGCCATTTGCAGGGCGTCCGAATTCCTGCCCTTGGCTCCTTCGACGTTGTCCCCAGACTGGTCAAGGACGGCGATAAGACCGTCATTTTCCAGATGCCCACATTCCGCCTGGCCAGGAACCTTGTCATCACCCACAACCTCACTGACGACAAGGAGTACCTGCCAGGTAAGACGGCGGGTTAATCCCTTGCTGCGTGGATGACCCCCTCCCTGGATCTCAGGTGTTTCCCCCCCAAAAAAATCAAAGCATCCCCTGCACGGAGCAGGACTGTGGTGGTTTGACTCGGGTGGGCGGCTGAGCTCCACCACAACCACTCTCTCACCCCCCCTCCTCAAAGAGGAACGGGGAGAAAATATGATGAAAAGGGCTCAAAGTTGAGATGAGGACAAGGAGATCACGCAGTAATTGTTGTGACAGGCAAAACAGGCTCAGCGTAGGGAGACAGGAAGATTTATTGCTCATTACTAACAAGCTAGCGAAGTGAGAAAGGAAGGAAAGAAACCAAAAGCACCTTCCCCCCCTCCACCCGCTTCCACCTCCTCCCCGGAGTGGTGCAGGGGCACGGGGGTTATGGTCAGCCTGTAGGACTTCTTCCCCGCTCCTCCTCAGTCACTCTCGTCCCCTGTGCTGTGGGGTCCCCCCCACGGGGCTGCAGCGTGGAGATCTGCTCCGTGTGGGCCCCATGGCTGCAGGGGGACAGCCTGCACCACCAGGGGCCTCTCCACAGGCCGCAGGGAGCTTCTGCTCCATGCCTGGAGCACCTCTCCCCCTCCTCCTTCACTGCCCTTGGTGTCTGTGAGGCTGTTCCTCACTCCTCGCTCCCCCAGCTGCCATTCCCCAGCAGTTTGTTTTTTCCCCCTGTCTCAGATCTGCTCTCACAGAGGCACAAAACAACATCGCTTACTGGCCAGGCTCTGGCCAGCTGCAGGGCCCTTCCCTAACATGGGGCAGCTTCTCGATCCTTCTCACAGCAGCCACCCCCACGGCCCCCTGCTACCAAACCTTTGCCATGCAAAACCCACTACAAGGTCCCAAACCGAAGCCTTTTTGGGTGACGACTGCCATGAGCAGCACCTGGGGACGGGCCGCTGGTGAGCGACTCCAGCCCTCTCGTGTCGTTTTCCAGGCCATAAGGAGCTGGAGCCCCTCAGACTCCCTGAGGTGGCCGCCAACGTCTGCATGTCCTCGCAGAGAGTGGACAGCTGCATCCAGGGCACCGCGTCCCTCATCTCTCGCTGCCTGGGGAAGGGGGAGAACATCGCCCTGGTCCTGAGGGACGTAGGGGTGCTCCTCATCGAAGGCAGGAGGGTGCAAATGAAATTTTACTACGAATTCCTGGAGAAGCTGTCCGGGAAGGAGAACCTTCAGAAGGCCGTTTTCAAGGTGAGGGTTTTGTTTCCCCCACGGCCTGGGCAGCCTCACAAAGGGGTAGCAACGCTTGCCCTTGGCCCACCAAGACCTCTTGGGTTGGAGCTCTTGGCCAACCCAAGCCCTGGGCTCCTCCACGACTGAGCGGAGGCCAGGCAGAGGACATTTGCCATCTCCGTGCTCCTTCCTTGCAGATCCCCCAGCTGATGGACATGGTGGTGCCGCGGGTGGCACCCTTGGCCTCCCTGACCTTCTCTAGACGTGTCATCGTCTTCCCTGAGTGAGTATATTTGTGGCTGTGGCCGCTGCTTGGCTTCGGTAGCGTGTTCTCCTTGCACCCACGGGTGCCCAGCCGGTGGGGTGGATCTGATGGGGCAGACGGAGGAACTGAGGCAACGCCTGCCTCCCATCGAGGCCTGGGCTTCTTTGCTGGACGAGCCCATTGCCCAGGATGGACCCTGGGGATGGGGCTTTTATGGCAACGTGAAAACGGGAGATTGCGGAGTGCCCTGGGTCACGCTGATGTCTTCTTTTGCCAGGTTTGAAATGGAGAGCATGACCAAAACAATGCCCCAGGACCGCTCCAAGGACAAAAAGAAAGAAGGGGCTTTGCCTCTTCTCGGCCAAGCTGGGAGACGCAAAGCAGCTGCTGGTTCCTCTCGAAAGGACAGGGAACCAACTCCTGGTGAGAAAGCCCATCGCGGAGCACCCAAAGCCTCTGCCTTGCAGCACAGCCTCTTGTCACTGGGCCTCCAAAATGGAGCCCCCGGGTGCGAGGTGCCTGATGTGCCCGGCCCTGGGCGCTGCAGGAGGACGGGGATCAAGACACCCCCTAAAATTGGCTGTAGCCAGCTCCTTTCTCCCAGGACTTGGCCCCAAAAAACATTGAGGCCTAGAAATGAGCCGGGCGAGGGCTGGTGCCAAGGAGGGCCTCGGGGAGCAGCCTCAGCACCCGGCGTGTCCCCGGGGACGGCAGCATCACAGAAATGTTCTGCTAACACATCTCCTTCCCGATTCTAGGCAAAGGTCTTGGGCTTCCTTCCCTTGCCCCCAGGGAGCTGACAGAACAAGCAGCCCTGGAGGGGGAAATGGAGAAGCAGAGGAAGGCTCCCTTGAGGTGAGGCTGGAGGCTCCGGATGGGTGGGATGAGGCTGCTGGGAGCCCCCCCAGCTTTCAGGGCTGCAGCATCCAGCGCTGCATGGGGGGTGCAGGATGCGACCCCAAAACCATCGTGGATTCTTTGTTCTTCCATCAGGCTGCCGGCGATCCCGAGGCCGCCTTCTCGCAAGGACGGAAAATCAGCGCCCAAAGGCAAGATGGGACAGGCAAAGACAGCCGGAGCCTCGAGGCAGAGACTAGGAAGAGGAGCGGGGATGTTTCCTCCCTGTGAGGGAGAAAACCTGGCAACCAAAAAGATCCCCCGGCCTCCAGGACCCACAGAGCTGTCGTTTCCCGTGATAAGCGTGTTATCACCGGCGAGCTCAGAGGCCAGCCTCCCCGAGGAACCCACCTACAACGTCTTCAGGCTGCAGCCACCGGGAGACGAGGCAGCAGAAAGGTTAAAAAACAGGCCTGAGACCTTCTGGACGATGCTGAAGGAACCTCAGAAGAACATGTTATCAATGCACAGCACCAAGAGCACCCGCCCGGTGTCACCCGTGCCCAGAAGACCCATGTCGGCCCAACCCAAACCACCAAAAACTGGGCCGGGGCTCTCCATTTTGTGGCCCCGGCCACCCTAAAACCCGGGCTTTGATCGCCCGACCTAGCAAGGAGGCCATCAGAGTTAGCAAAAAGAGGTGCGTGATCCACATCGGCGTCATTCTGGGGGGCTCAAGCCTTGTAGGGAAGCAGAGTTATGGGGACAGCAGGGTCTCTCCAAAGGGATCTCAGTTTTGAGCCACGGGTTGGCTCAATCCAACCCAAAACCTTTGTCTCCTCCATCACTAGACTCAAGTCCTTGAATTTCTCTCTTCTGTTGGCACACAGACAACACCAGGCCACATTTTTCAGGGTTTGGAAGGCCTAACAAAGCTCTTGGCCACAGAGGAGAGGGTTGCTTTGTAGCTGGGTGCTGCTTTCGAGGCCTTTTGGGAAAAGCAAGGCTTTTTTTGGGCGGGCCTAGCAGAACTTGGGAGCAAAACCCTGCTGCTGGCCAGGGTCTGGGGAAAATATGAGGTGAAAAATGAGGGAAATGGCGGCCCTGGCATCGGTGTCAGGACTTGAAGCCATCCCCAGGGTGTGCGTGAGGGTAAAGAAGGCCCCCAAAAATCTACAAAGTTATTTTTTCTCTGTTTCTTTGCAGATATCCATCTTTCTTCCTGACACAATTGCCTCAGGAAGGAGGTGGAGGAAAACACGATGGAATCACAAAAGGCTGTTGAGTTTTTTTTTTACGAGGCTCGTTCGTTAGGAGGCGGGTAAAGGTTGCTTTCCAGACAGGTTCAAAGTCTCCAAAACCATTGCAGCACCTCACAAAAAGTGGGGCCCAAGGCGGCGGCGGGGGCCATGACACCCACATCCCTGCACCACCACCCGAGGCTCTGTCCTCAGGCCACCATGGGGCAGTTTGGCCTCGTTTCTGAGGAGAAATGGGCACATATGGGGCAAAATGGCTAACAAACCCTCTCCTGGGGCCACCAGCCCTTTTGGCAACCGCCCACAGCCCGGGACATTGAGCTTTGGCCACCAAGATGGGCGGGCCGCAATGCAGGGCCTCCGCTGAGGCCTACACCCTGGCGCCTTGGGAGCAATTGGGAACCCACGGGTTTTTAGAGCAATTTTTTGACACGGGGGGGCCCCCTTTGGGTGCTGGGGGACCCCTTGATCAAGCACGGGGCGATTTCAACCCAGGTCCACATTTTTGGCCCTGCAGGTTGAGCCCAGCCACAGCTTGAGCTGGCTCCTTGAGTCAGGCCTTGGCCTGGAGGCGGCCTCCTCAGCCCAACCTTGGGCCTGCTTTGGCCCCTTTTGGGTTTTCCCCGGGGACCACGGGGTTGTGTCTGCCCCGGATGATCCCATAACTGCACCCGATCCCAACCCCTGCTGAAAACTGGCCCTTGTAAGTTTGGAGCCACCCAGGTCCATTGCAGTCACCTCCTCCTGCCACGCCCCAGCTTGGCAGAATTCCAGAGCTCAGAACAAGTCCAACGGAAAAACGTGAAACCAACGGATTATAACTAATATATTTTAATAGTGCAAAGTATTTGAAAGGAGGAGAAGGGAAAAATTTGCGAACATGAGGAGGTTTGGCTCAGCTTCGCCGCCAGGGATGGCTGCAGGCTTTTAGCTCCATTGCAAAGTGTAGTCTTTGCCTAATTCAAGTTCGAGCTGGGTGGTTAAAAGGACCTTTAAAAAGCAAAAAAAAAAAAAAAAAAAAAAAAAAAAATCAGTGAGTTAATCAGATCTGAAGACCTAATGCCTCATTTTGGGAGCTAAACCCCACAGTTTTGGGGGCCTAATGCCTCATTTTTGGGCTAAACCCCCAGTTTTGGGGGCCTAATGCTTCATTTTGGGGGCTAAAAACCCCAATTTTGGGGGCCTAATGCCTCATTTTCAGGCTAAAACCCCAGTTTTGGAGGCCTAATGTCTCATTTTGGGCCTGGACCCCCAATTTGGGGGGCCTAATGCCTCATTTTGGGGACTAAAACCCCCAATTTTGGGGGCCTAATGCCTCATTTTGGGGGCTAAACCCCACAGTTTTGGAGGCCTAATGCCTCATTTTGAGGATAAACCCCCAGTTTTAGGGGCCTAATGCCTCATTTGGGGGGATTAAAACCCCCAGTTTTGGGGGCCTAATGCCTCATTTTGGGGACTAAAACCCCCAATTTCAGGGCCTAATGCCTCAATTTGTGGGCTAAACCCCCAATTTTGGGGGCCTAATGCCTCATTTTGGGGGCTAAACCCCCCAATTTTGTCGGCCTAATGCCTCATTTTGGGGACTAAACCCCCCAGTTTGGGGGGCCTAATGCCTCATTTTTGGGCTAAACCCCCAATTTTGGGGGCCTAATGCCTCATTTTGGGGGCTATACCCCCCAGTTTTGAGGGCCTAATGCCTCATTTGGGGGATTAAAACCCCTATATTTGGGGGCCTAATGCCTCATTTTGGGAGGTAAACCCAACAGTTTTGGGGGCCTAATGCCTCATTTTTGGGCTAAAACCCCCAATTTTCAGGGCCTAATGCCTCATTTTGGGGTTAAACCCCCCAGTTTTGGGGGCCTAATGCCTCATTTTTGGGACTAAAACCCCCAGTTTTGGATGCCTAATGCCTCATTTTGGGGACTAAAACCCCCAGTTTTGGAGGCCTAATGCTTCATTTTAGGAGCTCAAACCCCCAATTTTGGGGGCCTAATGCCTCATTTTGAGGGCTAAAACCCCAATTTTGGGGGCCTAATGTCTCATTTTGGGGCTAAACCCCCTGTTTTGGAGGCCTAATGCCTCATTTTGGGGACTAAACCCCCCAGTTTGGGGGGCCTAATGCCTCATTTTTGGGCTAAACCCCCAGTTTTGGAGGCCTAATGCCTCATTTTGGGGACTAAAACCCCTAGTTTTGGACGCCTAATGCCTCATTTTTGGGACTAAACCCCCCAGTTTGGGGGGCCTAATGCCTCATTTTGGGTGTTCAGCCCTGTATTTTTAGGCCCCGGAGGCTCCATTTTGGATCTTACAATTTTTAGGCTAAAACCTCTCAGTTTAGGCTTCAAATCCTCATTCCTATGTCTGAAAGCTGCATTGAGTCCAGAGCCTCTCTTTTAAGCTGCAAACTCCATTTTTCGTGTCCAGATCTGACGGTTCACGGCCGAAGGAACAAACGCATCCGACTCAATATGAGTGATAAAGCATTGTTCAATTTTAGTGTCCGAATAGCACATATTTATACAGATGATTATTATAATTATACGTGCTTGCTGCTTGCTGATTTGCTAAGCCCAAAGGCTATATTCGTTTATGCTCCCCCTGCTCGCGGTTACATACGGACGCAGCTCCCTCATACACTTTGTAGCTATTGCCTCCTTGAAACCTCCCCTTCGAGACAAAGACACCTTGTCCTCGTCACGCAGGCACTGAGGCCTAGTCTCAGAACAGACTTTGGTCAAACAATTGCTCTGTGGAAGCAGGTCCATGTCCCACAGACCAATTCCCAACACAGATCCTCAAATTTAGGGCCCAAAGCCTCATTTTGGGGGTTGAAACCTGCATGCTTAGGCCCAAACACCCATTTGGGGGCCTAAAGACTCACTTTTCGCATTCAAAGCCCCATTTTCAGGCTCCAAACCTTCACTGTCGATGGTGAAGGCCTTGTTTTACAGCTCCCAGCTTCATACTTAGGATCCAGTGCCTAATTTTTGGCTACAAAACCCCATTTTGATGTGCTAAAAGCTGCATTTCCAGTGTCAAAGGCCTCATTTTCAGGGTCAAAACCCTCTCTTTAGAGGCCAAAGCCTCCTTTTAAGAATGAAGCCTTCAATATGGGCCCCAAACCCTTATTTTAGGGCCCAACCCCTCAATTTTATAGGACCCAAAGCTTCGTTTTTAGGATACAAAGCCTCATTACAGAGCCCAAAGCCTCATTTTTAGGATCTAAAGCCTTATCTTCATAGCCCACAGCCTCCTTTTGAGAACCTAAAACTTCACTTCATGCCCCAAAGCCTCAGTTTTGGGGTGCAAACCGTTGCTTCCATGCCCCAAACCTCAGTCTGGGGTTCTAAATGCGGTAGGCACGGCCATAAAATGTCTTCTGTTTTGGGAGCTCTTTGTCCCTTACGCCCCATGTCAGCATGGTGCTGGTGACCATGTCGGTAGGGGTCAGGTTGGTGGTGGTCACGGTGGTGGCCATGGTGGTGGTCATAGAATACCCCAAGTTGGAAGGGACCCACAAGGATCATCAAGTCCAACTCTGCACAGGTCTACCCAAAAATTCAGACCCTGTGACTGAGAGCGCAATCCAAATGCTTCTTAAACTCCGACAGGCTTGGTGCTGAAGGGCTCAGTCATGTTGGTGGTGGTCATGGTGGTGGTCACGGTGGTGCTGGTCATTTTGGCAGCGGTCATGTTGGTAGTGGTCATGTTGGCGGTCATGTTGGCGGTCATGTTGGCGGTCATGTTGGTGATCATGGTGGTCATGCTGATGGTTATATTGGTGGTCACGTTGGCGGTCATGTTGGTGGCAGTCGTGTTGGTGGCAGTCACGTTGGCGGTCATGTTGGTGGCGGTCATGTTGATGGTGGCCATGTTGGTGGCAGTCATGTTGGTGATGGTCTTGCTGGTGGTCATATTGGTGGCCATGTTGGTGGCGGTCAAGTTGGTGGTGGTCATGGTGACGGTGGTCATGGTGGCAGTCATGACGTAGGTGATGACCTCATAGCCGTGTCACAATGGAGCGGTGGCCGTGTCATCCCCCGGCAGGGTACAAAAGGGGGGGCAGTGGCGCCGGGCCCTTCACTCTGGAGAAGCATCCGGAGAGCGAGCGCAAGGATGAAGAAAGACGCGACCTTTCCCGATGAGGTGCTACCCTACGTGAGGCGGACCCGGGTCCGCTTCTGGGATGGGATGAAGGTCCCGTGCCTCATGCCCAACATCACCCCCAAGGGTAGGGGCACCCCCGGCACCGCGGGATTGCAGCTCACCCATGTCTGGGGCTTTCTGTGGGGGGAACCAGCCTCTGCGGGGGGCTCTTTTTGGGGTCGGGGATGTGATGGCTCTTTATGTAATGCGGGTCTTGGGGTGATGGAAGGGTGGTAGCCACGAGAGGCGCTGCGTGACCTGATTTTTTTTTGCCTTCCAGAGAAAATAACCGTCTGGGATGCAGTGTCAGCCTACATCCACGAACACCTCCAGCTGCACCAGGTGGGTTGGCACCCCCGTCCCCCTTGTTGCCCTCCTGAAAAGCAGGAAACTCACCCCAAAAGGCCCCACCGAGGGACCCGCAGGTATCGCACAAGTGCGGTGTTGCTTCTGGTAGGCGGCGTGGTGTCTGATCCTTAGCCTTTGTTCCTTCTGTTCTCTGCCATTTGCAGGGCGTCCGAATTCCTGCCCTTGGCTCCTTCGACGTTGTCCCCAGACTGGTCAAGGACGGCGATAAGACCGTCATTTTCCAGATGCCCACATTCCGCCTGGCCAGGAACCTTGTCATCACCCACAACCTCACTGACGACAAGGAGTACCTGCCAGGTAAGACGGCGGGTTAATCCCTTGCTGCGTGGATGACCCCCTCCCTGGATCTCAGGTGTTTCCCCCCCAAAAAAATCAAAGCATCCCCTGCACGGAGCAGGACTGTGGTGGTTTGACTCGGGTGGGCGGCTGAGCTCCACCACAACCACTCTCTCACCCCCCCTCCTCAAAGAGGAACGGGGAGAAAATATGATGAAAAGGGCTCAAAGTTGAGATGAGGACAAGGAGATCACGCAGTAATTGTTGTGACAGGCAAAACAGGCTCAGCGTAGGGAGACAGGAAGATTTATTGCTCATCACTAACAAGCTAGAGAAGTGAGAAGCGAAGGAAAGAAACCAAAAGCACCTTCCCCCCTCCACCCGCTTCCACCTCCTCCCCGGAGTGGTGCAGGGGCACGGGGGTTATGGTCAGCCTGTAGAGCTTCTTCCCCGCTCCTCCTCAGTCACTCTCGTCCCCTGTGCTGTGGGGTCCCCCCCACGGGGCTGCAGCGTGGAGATCTGCTCCGTGTGGGCCCCATGGCTGCAGGGGGACAGCCTGCACCACCAGGGGCCTCTCCACAGGCCGCAGGGAGCTTCTGCTCCATGCCTGGAGCACCTCTCCCCCTCCTCCTTCACTGCCCTTGGTGTCTGTGAGGCTGTTCCTCACTCCTCGCTCCCCCAGCTGCCATTCCCCAGCAGTTTGTTTTTTCCCCCTGTCTCAGATCTGCTCTCACAGAGGCACAAAACAACATCGCTTACTGGCCAGGCTCTGGCCAGCTGCAGGGCCCTTCCCTAACATGGGGCAGCTTCTCGATCCTTCTCACAGCAGCCACCCCCACGGCCCCCTGCTACCAAACCTTTGCCATGCAAAACCCACTACAAGGTCCCAAACCGAAGCCTTTTTGGGTGACGACTGCCATGAGCAGCACCTGGGGACGGGCCGCTGGTGAGCGACTCCAGCCCTCTCGTGTCGTTTTCCAGGCCATAAGGAGCTGGAGCCCCTCAGACTCCCTGAGGTGGCCGCCAACGTCTGCATGTCCTCGCAGAGAGTGGACAGCTGCATCCAGGGCACCGCGTCCCTCATCTCTCGCTGCCTGGGGAAGGGGGAGAACATCGCCCTGGTCCTGAGGGACGTAGGGGTGCTCCTCATCGAAGGCAGGAGGGTGCAAATGAAATTTTACTACGAATTCCTGGAGAAGCTGTCCGGGAAGGAGAACCTTCAGAAGGCCGTTTTCAAGGTGAGGGTTTTGTTTCCCCCACGGCCTGGGCAGCCTCACAAAGGGGTAGCAACGCTTGCCCTTGGCCCACCAAGACCTCTTGGGTTGGAGCTCTTGGCCAACCCAAGCCCTGGGCTCCTCCACGACCGAGTGGAGGCCAGGCAGAGGACATTTGCCATCCCCGTGCTCCTTCCTTGCAGATCCCCCAGCTGATGGACATGGTGGTGTCGCGGGTGGCACCCTTGGCCTCCCTGACCTTCTCTAGACGTGTCATCGTCTTCCCTGAGTGAGTATATTTGTGGCTGTGGCCGCTGCTTGGCTTCGGTAGCGTGTTCTCCTTGCACCCACGGGTGCCCAGCCGGTGGGGTGGATCTGATGGGGCAGACGGAGGAATTGAGGCAACGCCTGCCTCCCATCGAGGCCTGGGCTTCTTTGCTGGACGAGCCCATTGCCCAGGATGGACCTTGGGGATGGGGCTTTTATGGCAATGTGAGAACGGGTGATTGCGGAGTGCCCTGGGTCACGCTGATGTCTTCTTTTGCCAGGTTTGAAATGGAGAGCATGACCAAAACAATGCCCCAGGACCGCTCCAAGGACAAAAAGAAAGAAGGGGCTTTGCCTCTTCTCGGCCAAGCTGGGAGACGCAAAGCAGCTGCTGGTTCCTCTCGAAAGGACAGGGAACCAACTCCTGGTGAGAAAGCCCATCGCGGAGCACCCAAAGCCTCTGCCTTGCAGCACAGCCTCTTGTCACTGGGCCTCCAAAATGGAGCCCCCGGGTGCGAGGTGCCTGATGTGCCCGGCCCTGGGCGCTGCAGGAGGACGGGGATCAAGACACCCCCTAAAATTGGCTGTAGCCAGCTCCTTTCTCCCAGGACTTGGCCCCAAAAAACATTGAGGCCTAGAAATGAGCCGGGCGAGGGCTGGTGCCAAGGAGGGCCTCGGGGAGCAGCCTCAGCACCCGGCGTGTCCCCGGGGACGGCAGCATCACAGAAATGTTCTGCTAACACATCTCCTTCCCGATTCTAGGCAAAGGTCTTGGGCTTCCTTCCCTTGCCCCCAGGGAGCTGACAGAACAAGCAGCCCTGGAGGGGGAAATGGAGAAGCAGAGGAAGGCTCCCTTGAGGTGAGGCTGGAGGCTCCGGATGGGTGGGATGAGGCTGCTGGGAGCCCCCCCAGCTTTCAGGGCTGCAGCATCCAGCGCTGCATGGGGGGTGCAGGATGCGACCCCAAAACCTTCATGGGTTCTTTGTTCTTCCATCAGGCTGCCGGCGATCCCGAGGCCGCCTTCTCACAAGGACGGAAAATCAGCGCCCAAAGGCAAGATGGGACAGGCAAAGACAGCCGGAGCCTCGAGGCAGAGACTAGGAAGAGGAGCGGGGATGTTTCCTCCCTGTGAGGGAGAAAACCTGGCAACCAAAAAGATCCCCCGGCCTCCAGGACCCACAGAGCTGTCGTTTCCCGTGATAAGCGTGTTATCACCGGCGAGCTCAGAGGCCAGCCTCCCCGAGGAACCCACCTACAACGTCTTCAGGCTGCAGCCACCGGGAGACGAGGCAGCAGAAAGGTTAAAAAACAGGCCTGAGACCTTCTGGACGATGCTGAAGGAACCTCAGAAGAACATGTTATCAATGCACAGCACCAAGAGCACCCGCCCGGTGTCACCCGTGCCCAGAAGACCCATGTCGGCCCAACCCAAACCACCAAAAACTGGGCCGGGGCTCTCCATTTTGTGGCCCCGGCCACCCTAAAACCCGGGCTTTCATCGCCCGACCTAGCAAGGAGGCCATCAGAGTTAGCAAAAAGAGGTGCGTGATCCACATCGGCGTCATTTTGGGGGGCTCAAGCCTTGTAGGGAAGCAGAGTTATGGGGACAGCAGGGTCTCTCCAAAGGGATCTCAGTTTTGAGCCACGGGTTGGCTCAATCCAACCCAAAACCTTTGTCTCCTCCATCACTAGACTCAAGTCCTTGAATTTCTGTCTTCTGTTGGCACACAGACAACACCAGGCCACATTTTTCAGGGTTTGGAAGGCCTAACAAAGCTCTTGGCCACAGAGGAGAGGGTTGCTTTGTAGCTGGGTGCTGCTTTCGAGGCCTTTTGGGAAAAGCAAGGCTTTTTTTGTGCGGGCCTAGCAGAACTTGGGAGCAAAACCCTGCTGCTGGCCAGGGTCTGGGGAAAATATGAGGTGAAACATGAGGGAAATGGCGGCCCTGGCATCGGTGTCAGGACTTGAAGCCATCCCCAGGGTGTGCGTGAGGGTAAAGAAGGCCCCCAAAAATCTACAAAGTTATTTTTTCTCTGTTTCTTTGCAGATATCCATCTTTCTTCCTGACACAATTGCCTCAGGAAGGAGGTGGAGGAAAACACGATGGAATCACAAAAGGCTGTTGAGTTTTTTTTTTACGAGGCTCGTTCGTTAGGAGGCGGGTAAAGGTTGCTTTCCAGACAGGTTCAAAGTCTCCAAAACCATCGCAGCACCTCACAAAAAGTGGGGCCCAAGGCGGCGGCGGGGGCCATGACACCCACATCCCTGCACCACCACCCGAGGCTCTGTCCTCAGGCCACCATGGGGCAGTTTGGCCTCGTTTCTGAGGAGAAATGGGCACATATGGGGCCAAATGGCTAACAAACCCTCTCCTGGGGCCACCAGCCCTTTTGGCAACCACCCACAGCCCGGGACATTGAGCTTTGGCCACCAAGATGGGCGGGCCGCAATGCAGGGCCTCCGCTGAGGCCTACACCCTGGCGCCTTGGGAGCAATTGGGAACCCACGGGTTTTTAGAGCGATTTTTTGACACAAGGGGGCCCCCTTTGGGTGCCGGGGGACCCCTTGATCAAGCACGGGGCGATTTCAACCCAGGTCCACATTTTTGGCCCTGCAGGTTGAGCCCAGCCACAGCTTGAGCTGGCTCCTTGAGTCAGGCCTTGGCCTGGAGGTGGCCTCCTCAGCCCGACCTTGGGCCTGCTTTGGCCCCTTTTGGGTTTTCCCCGGGGACCACGGGGTTGTGTCTGCCCCGGATGATCCCATAACTGCACCCGATCCCAACCGCTGCTGAAAACTGGCCCTTGTAAGTTTGGAGTCACCCAGGTCCGTTGCAGTCACCTCCTCCTGCCACGCCCCAGCTTGGCAGAATTCCAGAGCTCAGAACAAGTCCAACGGAAAAACGTGAAACCAACGGATTATAACTAATATATTTTAATAGTGCAAAGTATTTTAAGGAGGAGAAGGGAAAAATTTGCGAACATGAGGAGGTTTGGCTCAGCTTCGCCGCCAGGGATGGCTGCAGGCTTTTAGCTCCATTGCAAAGTGTAGTCTTTGCCTAATTCAAGTTCAAGCTGGGTGGTTAAAAGGACCTTTAAAAAGAAAAAAAAAAAATAAAAATAAAAATCAGTGAGTTAATCAGATCTGAAGACACCTTGCTTTTTTGTTTCTCATGTAGCTCACATTACCAAAAATTTGCCTAAGTGCCATAAATTTCTTTATTCCGGATCATGAGGTTCTCATCCACTCCCCCCCCCCCCTTTATTTTTTTTAATTATTTTTTTTATTTTACATAAAACTTGGACTATTGCGACTGTGTTTACAAATTTCTTCTTTCTCCATCCAGGGTATTCATCATTTTTGATTATATAAGCTATTTATATCTATATAATATTGTTTGATCACATTATATTAATTATAACATGATTTTTCATGTTATAATATGATTTGTTCATGTTATATTAATTATAATGTGATTAATTGTAATGTGATTAATTATAACATGATTAATTATAAAGATTCAACATTATATAAATAATGTTATGTAAAATACATAAAGCAACCTAGTATTTTTATTTTATACAATTTTCATATAATACATAGTAAAGCAACCTAATATTTTTATTTTATATATTTTTTTGATATAATATTTCTGTATATTCAACATCTTGTGATGTAATCAATCATTTCTTTTTCTGTCATCAGGCAGAAAAAGAATGAGACCCGACATACTCCGCGTGCCCTAAATTCAATTCGCCGTCAACCCTAACCGGTCTCTTTACCTGCGTCGTGGTGTTGTAGGACAGTGAGTGGGCAGATGGGATTTCTATGCCGTTCTCCAAAACCGTCAGCTGTGTCACGGTCGTCTTCAGCCCCAAAGTTTTCACAGTGGTAAATTTCAAATTATTCGGGTCGGAGTAGCCCCGGTGCAAAACCTTTATCTCTAAGGTGTTCTGAATGGGAGAAGGAAATCAGTGTTTTGTTTTGTTTTTCTCAAATGTGAATATTTTTTTCATAATCACAATGTCATAGCAATAGGCTAAAATAGCTGTGCTATTTTAAGTTTCTGTTTAGTACAAATTGGTGATGTTAATTGCATTATAGCAGCACCAGGACGCAAAACACTTCTCAGCTCCTTTGGGTACAGCAGGAGAATTTGTGGATGTATATGTGTGTATAATATATATATTTACTTATATTATAGTAGTAATATTAATATATATATAAATGTGTGTGTAAATATATATATATAATACATCTATATATATAATACATATATACATATAATATATAATCCATATATCCATATAATACATATATAAATATACATATACATATATATATATAATACATACATATATATATATATA
Source organism: Somateria mollissima (assembly GCA_951411735.1). NCBI lineage: Eukaryota > Metazoa > Chordata > Aves > Anseriformes > Anatidae > Somateria > Somateria mollissima. The sequence continues at coordinate 21,938 of CATOCB010000011.1, forward strand.
TATATATATATATATATTATATATGGGGAATAGCCCCCAAAAGTAAATTAAGTTGCTCTGACTTATACTGGTGCAGGTGCAAAATGACTTCATCCTTCCAGGGTGTGCTATTGCAGCCTTGCAAGCCCAAGCAAATTTTCCTTAAAAATCAGCAATTAGAGCTCTACGCCGGTTGTCACGACACTAAATACGAGCCAGCACAGAGATATCAAAACATTAAAAATCCCAAATTTAAGCTTTGTTAAACGGGTAGTAGCAACCAGGCTGCGCACTGCAGCCCAGGGAGTTCTGTTACAAACCTGACGAGCAGTAAATGAGGTCAGCACATAGACACCATCCTCATACGCATCTGTTAAAAGAACAAAATAGAGTGAAATATAGTCAATTTATTTTTTAAATTTAATAGCTTGTGCTGTACATGCTATATATGTGCATATGCATCGTGCAGCCTGCTACATGCTGGTACGCTAAAACCCACAATTTTGTGCATTAATTGGGATAATCTCAGCTGTTGACTTCTAAACTAATACATGGCAGACTTCTAAAAATCTCTTATCTTCTGAATTTATTAATATTGAGGAGTTTAGTTAAAGCTTTCCACTTCATCTGTGGTGTGATTCCCGCTTCATCTTCCTATAAATTGGAGAAGAAATCCCTATTCTATGTGTTTCCCTAGGTCCGAGGCACAATTTAATTTCTGCAAAATACAAATTCTCTAAATAATAACATTATGCTTTTAATTTAGCATTATTTCACTCATTTTGCCATTTTCCTTGGTTTATGTGTAATCATTTTAATCATTTTCTTGTAATTTTTTCTGCTCCATCCCTCTAAACACACCCTTGTGTGATCGTTGCACAATATCCCCAAAATGAAAATTCAGTGCTCATGTTTACAATCCACAGAGCTAAAAAAAAAAGACAATATTTGTGCCTTGTGGGCACTGAATTTGGGGGATTTTTCGTGTAAATGACCGTCTTTGTACTTACCAATGCGCACCCCGTCATCCCAATAAAGTTGACCTTCTGCAAGCTGAGTGTTATTCAAAGCAACAATAAGTGACAACGGGTTTTTTCGGCTATGAAAAAATAATAATAATAAAAAAAGACATTTTTCTTAGGTAATCCTGTTTTATGTTTATATTTTATTTTGTATCTCATAAGAGGTATTAAAATTTCATAGATTTATTAATTTAAAATTTATTAATTTATTAATTTATTAAGTTAAAATTTATAGCTTTGTTAGTAGTTAAAATATTATAGACATTGAATGCAATTTAGCTGCCACCAGCCTCCCCTGCTCCTTAGCACTGCAATTAGGAAACCCAAAAAAGAAGAAAATGGCTCTCAAAAACGACATCCTGAGCAATGCTGGAATTTAATCAAGATGGGGACGCTTCCAAGCATGCTGCTCATCACACAGGCAAATTTTGCTTTTCCCGCTTAAAAATGTGACAGAAAAAAAAAAAAAAAAAAAAAAAAAAAAAAAGGAGCCCTGGTTGAATTAATCCGCAAATTATTTGCCGTGCTACTGAATATTTCCCTTAAAAAGCCAAAATTGGAGTGTTTGATGGTGACTATTTATATCGTACCTGTAAGTGGTGGTGTTAGCAGGGCTCTGCTGGACGAGGATGTGCCCGCCACGGATGTGGAGGTTGATGTGATCAATAGGAGCGGGTAAATTTCTGAATTCTCCGTTAGAGCCAAAATACTCACCCTAGTGGTGGAGAAAACCAGAAAACAGAAAAGAAAACACACCAAAAAAAACAAAGAAACAACCCCCCCCCCCCAAAATAAACACCAAAACTTTGATAAAACCCCAACAAAACCTCAATAAAACCCAAAATAACAAAAACAAAAAACAAAAAACACCAGAAAAGATGCCGCCCCTGTTGAATTCTTTGCTTAAAACTTTAAAAAATAATATTTTATTAATGCCTCCAAAAATATCAAGCAAGTTGTCGCTGCACAGCTTTTAAACGCAGCAACAGCTATGGATTTTTCAGGACAACGGTTTAAGTTTGGTATTTTTCAGGACAACAGCTTAAATTCTGCATACAGAAAACAAGCACGTGGTGGATTCCCACTCTGCTCTTCTCAAAACATACCAGAAAAAAAAAATATATATATATATATATATTTAATTACTTACTGTGTGGTAATCATACCAGCTGGCATTCGGGAAGTAAGCATTCACTGTTACAGCACCCTGGAATTAAAGATCTTTGCTTTGGGTCTATTCAAGCCAAAAAGTGAAGTTTAGCTAAAGTAACGTTGAATGTTTTTCTTGTTTTCTAATATTTTATTACTTTTTCCTAATTTTTCCAGCTTTCTATCAGCTTTTACCTGTTCCAGCACAGGGCTGATGAGCAGTGCTGGTCCCCACAGAAATTGTTTCTGTATGTCCCATGTTGTCCTGTCTTCCACAAACCTGCAAAATTTAAAAAAAAAAAAAAATCAGAAGTGGTCATACACCGTTTTATTAACAATTTTTATGAAATATTTCCCTGTTGAAGCCTTTTTTCTTCAGTAAAACTACTGGTTCCTCAACTGTAAGCATGCCACTGGTAATAACAGGTAATAATTATTACCCGCTCATTAATAACTTCATCTATTTGAACTTGATTTAAAAAATAAAATAAAATAAAATAAAATAAAATAAAATAAAATAAAATAAAATAAAATAAAATAAAATAAAATAAATCTTACTAGAGACGGACCCTACTAAAGGAATAAGCTTACTCGTGGAGCAGGGGGCGGACCACGGTGCTGCCGTGAGCATTGGCTTGGTACATCAGCGTGTAGAGGTAGGGCAGGAGGCTGTATCGGATATTCAGCACGTGCCGGGAAATGTCTTCAAAGGTTGAATTCCAGGAAACGGGATCTTGCCTCTAAAAAAGAGAAGCTCGTTGTCCCAGAGGTTTTATTTGGAAGAAACAGGAGAAAAAAAAAAAGAAAAAAAAAGCCTGGGTCAAAGAATTTATTCATGTTTACAACAGAGTTCACGTTGAGCAACGTTTCCACCTTATACATCCCTCTTAAATTGATATAACTGATAATTGATATAATTGATATAATTGAGTGGTGGCAATTGTCAAATCTGCCTCAAAATGAGCACAGGAAAACATAATTTGGGAGAGCTGGGTGTAGCGTTGCAAATTCCTTCTCCTCCCCTAATTTAGAGAACTGCCAGTTATTTGTAATTTCTTTAATTAGGGCCAGACATTCTAGACCTAAGCAGGATAAAATTCCTGTTTCTATTTTTGATGTTTTTCTGGTTGTTTCACGTATCTATTCATCATAATATTCATTAAATAAGCACCTATTTCATCTATCTACTCACAACTCAGCTATTTTCATTTATTCATAAAAGAAATGCAATATTTTATGGTAAGAAGTGAACAAAATAAAGGAATTTTGGGTACTTGGGAATCCCGTGTCACTGCTCCATTTTCTAGTTTGCTTCAAAATGATGAAGAATTAAAGATGATAACACCGAGGTCGTTTTTTGCTGGTTTAAATGCAGAAAACCATGAAAGTAACTATTTTAGTAAGCATGATATGATCCAATAAAAATGGCCTACGTGAAAAAAAATAAATGCGATTTTAGTCTTGGAGATGTGGTCTGGTTCAATAAGGAATTGACACCCTTGAAAAATACTGATTGGTGTCTTGCAAATGGGGTGAGTTGACCTAAAAATGGGATTTGGGGGAAAACGAACTCAGGCGTTGGGGTTGGCCAATGTCAATGGGGGACGCGCTCACCTTGCTGCCTTTCCCGTTGTGGTTCCTCGAATAGGGGTAAAAGGCGCCCAGCTGCATCCAGCGCAAGCACAGCTCGTACTCCGAGTCCGAGAAGAAGCCGCAGATATCCGCTCCTGTCTGGAAAGTCAGAGATTGCCCAATGGCAATTTTTGTTGTTAATTGTCAATAATTGTTGATTGACAGCAGTCAATATTTGTCTATTGAGAATAGTCGATGAAAGTCAAAATTTGTTTAGTGATAATTGTTGATAAAAGTCAATATTTGTCTATTGATAATTGTCGACTAAAGTCGATTGACAATAGTTGATAATAATCGATAATTTTCTATTGATAATAGTTGAATATTGTCAATAATCGTCGAGTTAATTGAGATGTAAGGTAATAAATCAGGGGCTTACATAGGATATTCCGAAGAGACTGAACTCCATCATGCCTGCAAAGAAAACACGAGTTGGTAAGGACACACGTGCTCATTGGGTGGATGGAGCATTGCGTAGACCACATAACAGGATTGGAAAAATAAGAGAATCCCCACCATTTCCCTCATATCTCGTCACCCCCAAAGAAATTTGGGGGCAACAAGAATGGGATCGGGGAAAGCAAAGAGGAATATGAGGAGAATGCGGGCAAATTGGCATGCCAAACCCAACTTCTGCAGAAACGGTGAAGAGTTTCTTAAGCAAAGAGGTCAAAAAGGAGTTGGCCGTGATGGTCCAAATCTTTTGGGCTAAACTGATGCGATTATGAGGAAGGAAACGAGCAATTAATGGACCCTTCTCTGTCGACTCACCGATAATTGACTTCTCCAGCTGGTTCCAGGCCGCGGTGTTGTCCCCCAGCCAATGCCCGGACCACTTTCCACTGCTGGGGTACGTCGAGCGGGTGACGACGATGCCCCGCTCCTTCGTGATGTTCCTCAAGATGCTGGGATGGAGAAAGATCATCAGAATGCAGCCACGCAACCTTCATTTGCAACGGGTTTTGGGGAAGGAAGCCCAAAAAACGCAACTTACTCAAAGGTTGGCTTGGTTTGGGACCACCCGTAGAGGTTGTGGACGTCATAGTGACGAACGAGGGTGCCATCGGGGAGCTGCTGCTCGCCTTCCATGCACAGCGTCTTGTAGGCCAGCCCCTCTTCCCTCCATCCCAAAGCTACAGAAAGGGAGCAAAAACGCTTCTGTTTTAACAGGAATTAAATGATTTGCACTTTGATGACGTACCCTCCATTGGGGTTCGCTTCCTGATACGCACAGGCATGGCTATTTATTTTATTTGATGGCTATTTTATTTATTTAATGGCTATTTTATTTATTTCTGACATTTTTTATTTTTTTTTAGGTTTTCTGAAGTTGGGTTTCTGAAGTTTAGCAAATCCAGAATTTCCTAAAATTCCTGTGTAGGCTTCTGCAAGGGAATTAATTACTCAGGTGTAGCTTGAGGATCCTCCTAAAGAGGATCAAAGAGTAAACAGAATATATCCTAACTAAGAAAATACTGCAAAACTTTATTATTATTGATATATCAGCAAAATATACACAGAAAACTGGGGAGAAAAGCCTATTTCTGAATACTCAGCCACTGCCAAATCCTGAGAAATGGTGCATCATATTTAAAGACATCAGGAAACAAGAGAAATATCCCAATAAAGCTGTTACTAATAGCAAGCTATTACTAATCAATTCCACCCTACTCCAGTATTAACAGGATAGCAAATATTCCAAGAGAATTTCTCAATTAGGGTTCATAAGTTTACACAATCAGAGGAGGCACAAGGATATTTTGGAAAGTCTTTGTCACAAGTTTCACTATTAATCTGAGAAAACAACAAAACCCCAAAAGCCACATCCTTGGAGACATCCAAAACACAGTATCTAAATGTAACTACCAAAACTCCACCTATTTTTAAACATCTTTATTTTTAAATATCTTAAAATACCTTTAAATGTCTTAAAATATATTTATTTTTAATTGTCTTAAAGTATATTTATTTTTAAGTGCCTCAAAATGTTTTTAAATATTTTGAAGTGTCTTTACTGTGATCAGACTTACTGGGCATGTACGGTGGGTTATTTAGCTCGTTGTCTCTACAGCCCCAAACGGCCCCGTGAACAAAGCTGGCTGGTTCATTCATGTCCTGAAAACAATGAAAAAAATAAAAATAAAAATGAGATGAACAAATTCCGCCTCAACTTGTGCACCTGGCTCCTTTGGGCTGCTCTAGCTTGCCAAATATTTGTTATCCTTTTTTTTTTTTTTTTTGAAATCTTTTAATATTTTTCTCCTTTTTTCCACTTATTCTTTTTTATCCGTTTCATCCTTTATTATTTTTCATCTTTTAATTAATTATCCTTTTTCATGGGATAACTTCATAGCCAGATTCTGAGTATTGCATTTCCCCACATCAGATTAATTGGGATTAATCGAAAGTCAGAGCTTCAACTTTAAGAAATTCTTCTCTAACAGTCACATTTCCTGCAAAGGACCAATATTTCTCTGTGTGAAATTGAAAGAAATACAGAAAATATAACTGCAGATTCATCAGTTCCTAAAACTTTTGTAATGATAGCAGGTGTCCTTGGTGCCTGTGGCACTCTGGAGCTAGAAAACAGGAAAATAACAAAATAACAAATATTTTGCTGTATTTCTGGACATTCTGGGCTTTTCTTGTAGTAATATATTAATATTTAAGAGATACTACAACTATTTCAGGTCCACTTACGTTAAGAAGCAAACAAAACCTGTCATTGATCTCTATTTGGCCTCATTGGTTGAAAATAAGAGTTTCCTATTGCAAAAAATACACGGATTTTTAGGACCTGGTGGAAGATTAACAGCTTTGCAGAAGAGCCATTATGTAGGTAATAATAAAGTAGTAAATAACGAAGATTTGAGGAAGTCCAGTGTTTCAACAAAAAAAAAAAAATATATTGATGCTGTTAAGAAGAAAATGGCTTTTTAAACTTCCGTGGACCATTCCAATCATAAGGCACAACAAAAAATGTCAGAAATCGAATAATTTTTTACACTTACGATCCATATGCCGTCAAACTTCAAGCTCAGCGATGGATTGCGGGGATTGTCGTAGACTTCCATGATTTCCGTCGCCCACCATTCAGTCGTGGAATTGCGGAAGAAGTCTGGAAAAGCTGCGTACGCTCGGTAGAGCTGTGAAAATTGTAGGAAAAAAAAAATATAAATATATCTATAAATTGTAGACAGAGGACTGAAAGCATCCCACTGCTAAAACAATGGAATTTGGCTTAAAAAAATGTTTTTGCTACATTTTTCGGATGTTGTGGAAGAAAGGCTTGACATTTTCTGCATCTCATGCCCGTGGTATTTTTCATTTTCTGTATTTAAAAAAATTTTTTTTTTGGCTGTCCTGCTCCACCAACTCAGTTTTATCATCCATTTTTTTGCCATAATCTGATAAATTTGGTGTTCCTGCCCTATTTGTGACTACTGACAAAAAGTACCCATGCTTACTTCCACCTGGGTATCCCAATCCAGTGTGTCATTAACTGTCACGTTGGGATAATCCGGCCAGACCTAATTGGAGGAAGAACACGTTACATTAACCAAATGAAACTGGGTGTAATATATGGCTTTATAATCTATATAAATATATCTATTTAAAATAACAGATTCAAAATAATCCATATAAATATGTAGATTTATATAGCAGCTTGCTATATTCTCCAGTGGTGACTCAAACCAAAGGTGTACGTATGTCACCTAAATTTGGGAATTAATGTGATATTGGAAGTCTTTTAACATCTTGGCTGGCATGATGCTGGTTTGGATAAAATACCAAAAAAAAAAAAAAAAAAGTTTAAGAACTGCACCTTTCCATAGATGATTTCGTTGGAATTGGGCCACTTTATGAAGACATCGTTCTGCACGCCTCTGTCGAAGGCGAGGTAATTGGTTTCGTTTCCAGATATGGCTGGGTCCTAAGATTACAAGTAATACAATTTTAATTTTATGTTCCAAAGACAAACACAGAAATCCTGCTAAGCATATTCCGCATCATTCAATCCCAGACTGCAGCTGAAAAACAGAAGCCCAAACTCACCAGGATTATGATAAACCTCATTCCTTCTTCTCTTATTTTATTAACTAGATCTGGTAATCCAGCAAATTCCGGGCTAAGCGTGAAGTCCAACTGCCGCTCCATATAATCAATATCTGTGTACTGGACATCCTGTGGTTCACACAAAGAAGAAAATAATAAAAAATAAATTCTAGAAAAATCAACATAAAGGCCTTTTTTTTTGGTCATTTCCTGCCAAGAAGGAGGAGGAGGCCAAGAGGAAAGGAGGAGGCCAAGAATTGACAAATTTATTGGTTCTCTACGTACATAAGGTATTCTGGCTGCCTTCATGTCTTCCACTAATTGGGCAACTTCTCTGTCATTTGCATATCCATAGCGGCACAACTGGAATCCCAGGGCCCAGTAGGGTGGCAAGACTGGTCGCCCGATCAGCTACAAATAAAGAAGAAAGAATATTTAATGCAAGCAGGTGAAAACAGAACACCACCAACAAAAATCACTTTGAATTTGTAGCAGGAATCGTACCGCGGTGTATTCCTGAACAACGCTCTCCGGTGTTGGACCCAAAACCATGTAAAAGTCCAGAATTCCCCCAATTGTGCGATACGTCAGAGCTGGCGTGGGCTGGAACGTCACGTCTGAAAACAGAGACCAGGCAGTGAGGCAACAGATGCCTGCGTAAGCTGCTATCTCAGAACCTGAGCTTTAAAACGTGGTGAAAATAGTGATTTTTATTTTTATTTTACCCATTCCATTGCTGTTGAGCAAGAGAACTCCATGGGCATTGCCGTCTTCTTCAAGACCCATGTAGAATGGCTGGAAACCGTATGAATTCAACTTGTACTGCAAAAAAAAAAAAAAAAGTAATTTTTATTGGAATGACGTCATGAACCTTCTGCTTATTTGCATCTCCCAAGAAATGATACTTTACAAATAAATGATCAGACACACAACAGCCAACCATAAACATTCAAAATCATACTGCGGTCGATGTTGACCAGGAGTGATCACTGTCAGCCTCAAATTCTGAGGTCAAGCTACTCAAAATTTGGAAGGAGGGAAGCAAATGTATCCCTGCCTTTAAAAATTGCTAAAAATAGCTTTTCTAGGAGAAAACTTATTCAAGTATTTCCACGTAGACTGTGGCTTTCTCCTGGTGGCTTTCTCTTATTTTTTCATTTTCTCAAGATGGTGAAAGACCTGAGCTGGAAATTTAAGCAAAAATACAGTGCTGCTATTACACAACTAACCCCTTGAAAATATTTGGGTAATAGACAAATATGTGTAGACACAAAATTTTGTCTTTTCCTCTTTAGGAGGAAAACTGAAATTCCTAAGAAATTCCTAACTGAATCCCAGCATCTCAGGAGTTTGCCAAGGTCTGATCTAGGTGTTGAGGTGCACGTTGGAGGACACCCCTCGTAGCCAAATCAATGCTGGTTGATGCCAAGCAAAAAACTTTTTTTTTGGAAAATAAAAGGGGAATTTATCGTCACTTACGCCAGGAGGCTGGTCCCTGGTGAACATCCCCCACGTGTGCCAGTTCATGTCCTGGCGATACGTGGTGTGCTCAGTTTCGCCGAAGCCGTACACGTACTGGGAGGCCAGGCGGGTAGAAATCTGGATGAACATGTCGCTGAACGTGAACGTGGGCAGCTGCGAATCCCAGCTAGAATGGGGCAAAATACAACAAAATGGTGATTTCAGCGTTGTGCTCGGCTGGTGACCCTTCCAAGGACAACTCTTCTAAATGTCTTACTGTGCACAAAAGTTGGGATAAAATTGCTTTGGTTATCAAGAAAGTTTAGAGAACATTAGGAGGTTTGGTGGTTTTTTATTATTTTTATTTATTTATTTATTGAGCTTAATTTATGTTCTCTTTTTTTGGGCAGACCATTTCAAAACAGACAAAAATCAGCTTTTTTACTGTTAAAAACTGAGTTACAACCCAGTAAAGATCTTCCAATGGCTGACATAGATGTGGGAGGCTGAATTATGGAACAACTCACTTATTCCTGTTGGCACAAATTAACTCAACTTGCAATTAAATTCTGATTACTTTAAAGAATGGCAAAAAAAATATTTAACTTGAAAAGAGGAAGACCTGCAGCTGCCAACTTCATTGTTCTAGAGTTGGTGTGTGCTTCACCAAAGAAAGAAATTAATCTTGTCGGATTTATTAATTGCCCTGTTACTGAAATAGAGAGTTCTGTTTAACTCTGGGTTAATTATCTCAGACTTAAGAAAAAGTTGAGTGATTGCCAGTTTAGCAGAGTTTAGCTTTGGACAGATGTGGGCATTTATTGGGATGGACACAAAAACTCCTATGTGGCATTACATATGGGAAAAGAAACTTTGGGGGGAAATAAATTAAAAAAAAAAAAAAAAAAAAGAGGAAAGGAAAAGAGAAGATAATGAAAATTTCAACTCAAAATCCCGACGGGAATGGAGTAAGCGTGGCTTACAGAACTGTCCCCGTGCTCCTGCGTCGGACCTGGATGCCAAATGGCTTTGTCTGGACCGTGACGTCGTAGAGTCGCTGCTCGATCGTGCTCGTGGGGGTGCTGGGGAGGTTCAGCGGGACCGGCACCTCGTACCTTTTATTTGCGTAATCATAAATCTATGCAGGGAAAAATTAATTCAGGTCAATGCACGTGGAATACAAAAATAAATACATTTAAAAAATAAAAATAAAAATAAACAACCTTTATTTTCAGAAATTCAAGATAAAATACCAAAAGTAGTATTCCTATTGCATTAGATAAAATTAATTTACACAGTATTCCTATCGACTGATAAAATGAATTTACAGACTGGAGGACTCCAAGACTCCAAGTCAGACACAACGTTTTTCAAAACCTTGCCAATAACGAAAAGAATTTTAAAAATTGTGAATTTATTAAATGTTTTCCTTCAACACATATTCCTTTCTCAAATTCCTTCAAAATATTTGTTCTGGAAAATAAAGAGCAAAAGATTTTCTTTTGGACAAGGAATTACTCTTAATTATTCAAATATATTAAGTGTATTTTTAGGTATGAAGGATTTCACCTTTTTGGTTCACTTTTTAATCCATTTTAAGAGATTCCTCTTTGGGTTTTCTGCATTATGTAGGATGACACGAGTCGATTCAAGACTTTTTGTCTGCTCATTTTAATAACATGCCCAATTTAGAGTTATTTTATTAAATGTAGAGTCATAAATTATAATCTAAATGATAAGGTATTAAGACTTCAGAAGTAGAACGGTCAAGAAAAAGTCATGTTTCATAACAGAACTGATCATATCAATTAAATCTCTTCAGTTCCAGTTCTGCGTGACCTCCCACAGGTACATTCACATTGTATGCTCGATCTGTGATTTTCCTGCAGAAAAAGTGAGATGAAATTCCTCCACGAAAAACAAGATATAGCCTAAGAGTAATAAACACTCTTTAAATTGCACAGAATTGGGCAGAATCAGGCAGAATTGTGCAGAATCACGCAGAATCGCTTGGGTTGGGAAAGACCTCAAAAATGATCAAGTCCAACTGTTAACCTAGCATTTGGTTAAAAGGAAGAACATATTTTGACGAGAGTGCACCACCCACACAACACTAAACAGACTCAAAATGTCATTCTGAGAAACATAACGAATTTAGCCAGTGGAGGACCCGAAACTGGGAGAAATACCTTAAACTGGAGCATGTCGTTGCTGTGGTATATCACCTCCAGGCGAAGTGTGCTGATGGGCGACGTGGACCTCTCAAAAGCCCTGGCCATGGTGTTTGCGTAGGTGAGGTTGGCCACCAGCCCCGACGCCGTGTATTGGACATCGGAGATGGAATAACTGTTGTCAGAGCCATAATAGCAGTAGGGAATGTTCGAACCGGAGGTATCTTCCTGAAAATGTGAGCATGTGGCCAGTTAGTGAATGAGTCGCTTGGTTTTCTTTTTTTAATTTAGTTTTAAGCAGCAAGAATTCCAGAACTCTTGATTTTTTTTTTTTGTTTGTTTGTTTTATTTATTTTAATTACTACTTTTTAGATAACGCACTTTTGTCCCCAACATTAAGCAATAAAGGCAGATTTCTGCACCATTTTAGAAATAATGAACTTGTTCGAGTCAAGAATCCACCCTCGAATTATTCCAAGTGTCGACATTGGTTAACACCTCAGCTCTCAATAATCACCATTTTGCCTATTTGTACAAACAAATCTATGCCTGCTCATTGCATTTTAGCTCCTAATGAGTATTTTCACATCTTTTTTTCACCAAATTCAAGGTCTCACTCAACTTCAGAACACATTTTAAATATATTCAGTTCATAACTTGGCCAAACATGCTGCTGCATGAAGAGCCACTCCCAAATATCTAAAATTCCCCAAATATTTCTAGTAACGGCAAATACTTCTAATAATGACAAATTTCAGGCAATTCGTCCAGAACTCTAGTCTGTCATCATGATGTCATGGTCATCACAACCATGCACAATAATCCAGAAGTAAAACCTAAAAATCTCCAGGAACAGGAATTCTGGTTTGGATATATCCAACAGGGACACAACCCATTGCATTCACAGAAAGAGGAAGATTCCTTTGAAATTCAAAGATTTCTTCTCATTCTGGATTTCTAGAGGAACAGATTTTAGCTGAATGTGTTTCAACAATGGAAGCTTATTATTTTTAAAAAAATGCAAAAAAATCCCAAACCCGATGCCTTGCAGGTCTTGTTGGCAATGGCAGAGCCCAATGAAGGTAAGAGTTTCCTCTATTTTTTACAACCCTATTATTATTTCTATAATAATTTATAGAATATATTTATAGAAATAATTTTCTGTTTTTCTAATATTTCTATTATTTTCTATAATAATAGAAATACACTGTTATAATAATATACACTATATTATTATTTAATGTATTTCCCAAAACACCAGATTTTCTTCTAATTTTCAGACTTCAGAACTGGTTGAAAACAGCTTCAGTGAACCACAGTTTTCTGAGGTGATCTGGGAGAAGGACAAAAGGAACCTTTTCTTGTAAAAAAAAAAAAAAAGTTATGATTCTTAAAACGTGACAAATCTTTACTTACAGCCCAGATGCAGCCGCGTTGTTCGCATAGTTCCTTGGAGGACCCTGCGCTGGGATAACAATCAAATTTTTCGGCAACGCGGGTTCCTAGAGTCCATGTTAAGGAGTACGATTTGCCCAAATCAAGCTGGAGCCCGCTTATAACAGCAAACTATAAAAATTAACAATAACGCAATTAAAAATTTACAATATTAACAATATTAACAGAAATTATCAGTAAGTTGTGTACCCCATTCATTATTGTCTTTTTTTTTCTTTTTTTTTTTAAGATCTGCAGAAACAAGAACTTGCCCAACATGACATTTTATGCACTCTGTTTTTTCCAAATGTTAAATAATTTCATCCATTAAATATTAACCCAATGTGAAATTTCGCCAAATTCACGCACAGATCTGGAAATGCTCCGACCCCTCAACTCACATGGAAGCACGCTAGGGCTGAAGAGAATCGCACAGCTCTTAACTAAATGCTTAATTTTTTTAAGCCAATTGATTTTTTTTTTTTTTACTTTTATATATTTACAATTTGAAAACTATTTGATTAAGTGGTAAAGAAGGCAAATATTATTTACCCTCCTGCAACATTAACTACAATCCTAAAACCATTCCTCCCCTTATAATTGTAATTGACCCACATAAATAATTAACAATCTTTTTTTGTGCACAACGTCTGAGGGCAAATCAGATCTGCCACCTAAATACATGCGTTTAATGAAATTACACTTTGTTTTTCTGCAGTAAAATCTGCATATACCAAAGATGTACAATACTACTGGCCACTTTCCACTGCAATATATACCCAGGAGATATAATAATATTATTACTTTATATATATATTCATATATATATATATATAACATATAATATTTATATATCTAATATATACGACTCCAGAAAATTATAATTCCAGTTTTCCTCCCATTCTTTACCTTGTCTGTAGGATTATAGGTAATGTTATGAGAGGAAACTTGCTCAACATTTTCCTGCAGCACCGTGACTGTCATCAGTTCCTGCTGCAATCCCAAAATTTTGATTTCTTGGAACATCAGGTTATTCGGGTCGGAGTAATTGTTGTTTATGACGTTCAATTGCAGCGTGTTCTGAGAAACAATGAAATAATTGTATTGAATTGCCAATGTTTCCCCAGATTTTAATTCCGCTCTTCCCCTCACTCATTGGAGATATTCAGCTTAATTTTTTTTCCAGTATACAAGGATTTCCGTCAATTTGTCAGATTTTGAGACTCACAAGCATTGTGTTAATCTCCTTTCAAGTTCTACCTGCTGATGATGTTTTACAGTTTTTCTCCATTATAGACTTTATAAATCTATAGAATTTATAAATTCTATAAGCAGATGTTTTTTCTCACTCTATAATATGTCAAGAAACTGGAATTTTTCAGATATTATAAATAATTTTATTAGCGATAATATTTTGAAAATGGCACTTCTTAAACTTTGCCAAATACTCCGTTTCTTAGTAAGTATTGTAGGAAAATAAGGAAAGGGAAAAAGAATACCCATAGAAGTTTAACATTGGAAATGAAAATTATTTAAAAAAAAAAAAAAACATATGTATACTTACATTGGAAACTTTGAACTCATAGAAAATGTAGTTTCTATTGCCATCGGAAGCTAAAATACAGAAAAATAAATTTTGGTTGCAGCACAGAATGAAAGACGTCAAAAAAAAATGCATTCTGCCAATTTACTTCTTTTGTGGAATTGACCCAGAGCGTCAATATTCTTTTATTTTCCAGAAATCTCAGTGACTTTTAATTTAGGCTTTTTCAAGTTTAGGAATTACCTATCAAGTCATGATATTATATGCTGCAGAATATCTTTTAGATGTAGGAGCATGAATTCCATGAAGGTCAAAGAGGCTTCAAAAGCTCTTGAAGGATTTAAGTATCCTTTCTAATTAAATGATAACAGAATGCCTAAATCCTCAGAATGCCTAACCCCTTAGAAAAATCAACATTCTTCATTTTCCAAAAAATCCCTCACTTCAAGATTAAAATAAAAAAATATATATATATTTTTTATATTGGTATATTATTCAAATTCATGAACGTGGGAAGCAGCTGCCTTAAAAATTTTGTGTTGATAAGCACACCTTTTCTGTTAACAACATTTTTGCTGATCTGCCCAGGAATTTAATTCATTCCAAAAGGTCAGAAATGTAAAAGTTTTCATCTTTAACCAAATTTTCTTGGTGAACCTGGGTTTTGTGGTCTTGCTCCCACTGAAAGTCATTTGGGTACATATCTTTAACGATCTTTAAGGACCCTTCCAACCCAATAACCCTACCTCATCCACCCTACCTCATCAACCCTACAAATATTTTGGGGGTGTTTTTCCTGAACTAACAAGAGCTGATCAAGACTCACGTGCAGATTCTCCATCATCCCAGAACAACTCCCCAGTTGCTTCATTGTTGTCATCCAGCGCAATGATCAGTCCCATAGGATTCTTACGGCTGTGGACCAAAACCAAAACCCCACCATTTATTAATAAAAAAAATTTTAGATGTGTAGTAAACAGTCTTTAAAGCAAAATAAAATAAAATAAAATAAAAAGTCTTTAATGTTCATTTTAAGAGTATAGAGCTCAACGGGGCTTCAAAACTTTGAGAATTGTCTTGTGTTGGTCCCTGGTTTACGTGTTTGATGATTTTCAAGTAAAAGAATAAAATCCACTGAAAGTTTGCAAAAAGGGAAAAGAAAGGAAAAAGAAAAAGAATGAAAAGAGAAAAATCTTCTCTAGTTAATTATTAGAAATATTACGTCATTGAGAAAATCAGTGGTGACTGTCCTTAATTTCCAACTTTCAAATGTTAAATACTACTAGATAATAATAGTGCTAACATGCTGCTAAGTAATAATTATGCTCCAAATACTGCTTTATTTATGTATTTATTTCCTGAAAGCGGGTGGCCCCAAGCCCCTTCCTTTAAATCCCATTTTCCTGCCAGTTTAGTGAAGAAAATATTCCGCCCTTGGACGTACCTCACAACGGTGTTGGTCGCTGGCTGCTGGGTAGGAAAAACGTAGCCACCGCGCAGGTGAAGCCCCATCCTGTCTGCGGGCAGGTAGAGCGGCACTTTCTGCTTCCTGACAGACAGTTTTGTGCCCTTGTGGGTACGGATGAAGAAGAATTAGGTCACATCACCCACTGCTTTCTTAATTCCTTATTTCCTCTTAATTCTTCCTTTTTTTTTTTTTTTTTTTTTTTTTTTTTAATCTAATTCCTCAGTTCCTTAATTCTTCTCATTTTTTTTCTTTTGAATCAATTCCCAGTTCCTTAATTCTTCCTTTTGGTTTAATTCCCAGCTCCTAAATTCTTCATTTTCTTTATTTCCTAAATCCTTAATTCTTCCTTTTATTTAATTCCTAAGTCCTTAACTCCTCCTTTTACTTAATTCCCGGTTCCTAAATTCTTCCTTTTACTTAATTCCCAATTCCTTAATTCCTCCTTTTACTTAATTCCCAATTCCCAAATTCTTCCTTATACTTAATTCCCATTTATTTATTTTGGCTTAATTCCTAGTTCCTTAACTCTCCCTTTTGACTTAGTTCTTAATTCCTCAATTCGTCTTAATCCCTCCTTTTCTTAAAAGGTTTCAGTCCTGAGATTATCCATACTGCTGCCAATGGTCCCAAAGTAAACCAGCAGAGATCACTATGGTATAATGCTAAAAATCAGCAACTCTCCACATTTCTGTACCCTATTTATTTCCTTACCGTTTCATAATCATACCAGACAGCATCAGGAATATATGCTTCAATTGTGTCCACCCCCTACAAGGCAAAAACAGAGACAAATTTAATATTTGAATGCAAATTAATCCAATGAACCAAAATTTCCAAGATCGTAATAAAGCTGACAATGAGAAAAAAATCCGATCTTTCTCCTTATTTTTAGGCAGAGTAACGATATTGTCCCAAAACTCAGAAAATCGGAAGGCATTTTCAAATTGAAGGAATAAAAGAATGAGGGGGGAAGATGGTCAAGGAATTCAACTTGTTGAGGGGGTTCTGCTGCAATTTACTGTAAGAAAGCTGAAGTTTTTGACTTGAGGTTCCTTGGGAATTAATAATGGGAATTGATATAAAGATATCAAATATCAAATAATATCAAATCATATCAAACATCGAGACAGTGAAACCTACTTGGTCAAGTACGGGGCTAATGAGCAGGCCAGGACCCCACAGGAACTGCCTGTCCACACTCCACGTTGCTTCATCAGAATAAAACCTAAGCAAAAAGGAAAGCAATGGCATTAATTGTGCTTAATCTTAGGTAAATACACAGCTTATTAATTTTGTCTGCATTAATTACGCCTGTGCATAAGTGAGTCTGGGTGTGTTTCTTAATGTAGTTTAAGATATCAAGAAAATAAACAGGAATAAAGGCAGGAAAATTAAATTTGTAAAATAGACATGCTAACAGAGAATAATTTAATAAGCTGCTAACGAAATTTCATAGCAACTCTTAGAGTAACTGATAATAATAGTCATTACGTGTGTGCAGAAATTATAGATGGATTTGATGACTCTCCAGATTACTCCAAAATGGTATTTCAAAATTCAGACATTGCGCATATCCCAATGCGCAGTGTCTTTCAAATACTAGATGTGGTTAGAATTATTTCTAGGAAGAACAGATTTGGGATAGAATTCTTTCTTTCTAGGGAAAAAAAAAATGGATTTGGGAACTTACTCGTGCAAAACCGGCCGTGCCACCGTGTCTCCTTGAGTGTGAGCTTTGTAGAAGAGTGTGTACAGGTAGGGCAGCAGCGTGTAGCGGATGTTCAAGTAGTGCTTTGAGGTTTTCACCAAAATTGAATCTGCTCCAAAGTAGGCAGGATCCTGGGGCTGAAAGTAACCAATAAGCGATTTTAATTTCTGTGGTCTATGGGGTGCTGCCAAAAATCAGGATGTTGTGGCAAGCACAACACATTTGTGGACACCAACGGGGATGAAATTTGATTTACAAAAATGAAGTGATGCCAAGCATATTCTCTGGTGCCTACAATTAATCCTTATAAAGCTAAACTTTTCTGAACCCTAAATTATTTGCAGCAAGGATTTCCTAAGCATAAGGTTGCACCAATTTTAAACCAGTCTACTGTTTAACTATTGTTGGTAGAAATTTATTTTTCAGAATTCTGAATTTGTTTTCATAGATTCTGAATTTAAATGAGTATTAACTACCAGAACAGAAATGTGATAGTTTATCACAAGATGAGTCTTTGTAACAGGATGTACAACTTACTTGGCGTAGTTCTGTATTGTGATTCCTGGAAAATGGGTAAAATGCTCCTACTTGCATCCATCGCCGGCAAAGTTCTTCTGAGACATCATCAAAGAAACCACAAATATCTGCTCCAATCTTAAAATAAAACCAGAATGTGTCGAGCACACAACACATCTCTACCAAAAATCCTCTAAAGATACGGAGATTTTTCTGTTCATCCCTAATTGATGCCCAGGGTCATAGAGCCACTCATCTCATTTCTACATCCCATTTCTCCAAATCTCTCATCTGTACCTAAATTTTATATTTTCCATTGTGTTTTTCTCTGTTTGAACCCTGGAATTCTGGAGATACTACACGAAGTAGCCACGTAGAGATTGACTTTTCAGTAAATACTTCTCAGCCCAACTTCTGTGCACGTGGAATTAGAATTATTCAAATATAGGTCCTACAGAAAGTTAAACCAACTCCAAGCTAACACTGCTCATTGGTGCTAATATGCATACATTAGCATAATAGTACCAAGGTCACAGAAATTCAAAGAAAAATGCCCACATCCTGGAAAGGGATGTGGGCATTTCATTAATAATTGTATTTAAAGAGTTTCCCAGAGGTATGAGGTGGCTTGAAGCACAAAATCCTATATTTGATATCCACACACACACATATTCAATAGAGGGAAATGGTGTAAAGATAAAATCAGTTATTCCTGGGAAGAAAATATTTAAATAGACTCCCAAGGGGATTAATTTAAAGCTTTGAAAGGTGGAATTAGGTTGAACTACATGATCTTTAGAGGTCCTTTCCAACAAAAACCATTCCATGGTTCTACAAAAAGACATTTATGCAGATGGGCTTATACATATCAAGCTCGATAGAGCATAATTTAAACATTTGGTTGTAAAAAGGTACCAAAAATGACCGTTTCTTACATATGGGATTCCAAAGAGCCCGAATTCCAGCATTCCAGGAATCGCCCATTTGAGCTGATCCCACGTGGCGGCGTTGTCTCCCAGCCAGTGTCCCGCATACTTCCCAGACCCCGCAAAAGTAGACCTTGAAAGAAGGAAGCTTCGTTTCCCAGGAAATATAGTTTTGATGGCTCTGAAAAAAATCAGTGAAAGGTGGAATTAGGTAAAGAATAAATTGGGTATGGAGATGAGTAGATCTACCTACACTTACATTCACTGATTTACCATGATAAATAAGTAAAGGACACAGACTCCCCTAATTTTTAAAGTGTCTATTAACTAAATTATTATTTTTCATTAATTTCACTAGCATCATTAATTTCACTAGCCTTAAAGAACCCTTTTGCTTTTGCCTGCCAACCTTCATCACATTTTAACTCTAAATAACAAAGCCTGGGTCTCCTTTCAGCTTTGCTCTATGCACAGAACTGCGTCACCAAAATCCAATGCTAGGGGTTTGAATTTTGACTCAAAAAATTAATTTTAATTTCAAAAATGTGATTTTGAATGCCCACTGTAGAAAGATTGGAGATGCAGAAGTTTGACGATTCGTATTGACCCCCAGGTTGGGTTCCTTGGGAAGTGAATTACCCAAAATTGAGGGCATTGGCTCTACTCTTGAAGGTCTTTTCCAACCGTAATGGCTCTATGATACTCTGATTATTATTATTTATTTATTTTTAATTTGAGATGTTAAGAAGCCTTCCTTACTCTTGTGTTGACAGAGTCATGGAGTATCCAAAAAGGTTGTGGACATCATATTGTTTCCCCCAGTTCTGCACTGCATCCATGCAGAGCGTCTTGGAATACAAGAGTCGGTCAAGAATTTCTGTGACAAAGCAGTTTGGGAAATGCATTTTAATGGATTTAATTTAATTGATTTACTTTTAATTAAATACAAAGAAGATTTCTGCCTTCAAACTTTCTGTATCTCACAGCAATCCACATAGAAAGTGAAATAATTCCCTGCACACTCCTAAGCTTTGCCAATGGGGTGGGATTTACCAGCCTGAGGCTGCACGTACACCAAATTTTCAGTTTAATAAGATTAAATCCAGCTTCAAGCCGGATTTCACATGTCAGGAAGGACTCGCCCAAAAACTACACCCCAAAATTTCTGAACCATTTGACCTGGCCATGACCATTGTCTGGCAATGATCAAAGGTCTGGCTTGATAAAGAATTTCACTTCCACTTTATCATTGCCTGCACCTCTAATTATTGACATTGAAATAGTAGGTGATATAGATGGCAATAAAACAACAAAAGGTACAATTATTATACACAATTAAGACACTGACAACCTTCATTTATTATTCTGGTGGGTGTAAACCAAGATATTCTTTTCTAGTGAGCCATATAAACCACATCTTTGACCTGGCATTCGGTATATTTGTACTTTCAGTCAATAAAAGTACTCAAAAAATCCATAAAATCCACAGTAAAATCCCTCCATATCCTTTTAACTGATAACACAATTATCCACAGATTTTTTGCTAAAAGATTTTGATTTTTGTTTTCTAAAGACAGACTTACGGGGCGTGTAAGGTGGGTAGTTTAATTCATTCTGCTCACAACCCTTACTTGAGCCTTGAACAAAGTTGGCTACTTCATTCATATCCTGGAAAAAAAAAAAAAAAAAAAAAAAAAGGCAAATTCCAGTTTCAAATTGAAGCTCAAACATTCCCAACACCGATACTTTTTGGACTTTCAGCCAACTACATGTATGTCATTGCAAAATGACTTGTAGCTGCTGACCGGAGTGCACAAAAAGCACAGAAAATAATATTTATTATTTCCTCCAGCAGCCACGACACCGATGTACGAAATCATCAAAAAAAGTCTTTCTGAATGTCAAAATGATGAATTTGGAACAAAGTGGTGATGGTAGGATTTCACCCAAACTGAAGAAATTACAGCTTTTCCCAAATCCTGCGTTGTTTTTCTACAAAGTCCCAAATATTTGCACAAAATAAAAACAACCCACAGGCTGCATGTTCCAGCCTGAAAAGAAAGATGTCCTTACCCCGTAAAAATCCCAAATCCTACAAAAGGTGTTCACTTTTTCTCTACCTAAAAGCATAGCTCATTAAAAATAAAAGCTACCGTAGGAATTATGATCATGGTCACCATCAATTCTTTGATAAATAAAATTACACTGAATATGCCTTGACTGAAGGAAGCAAGTATCCAATGCATTAGGGTAAAATGTAAGTTTTTAAATTACAAACTTTAAATTAAAATTAAATAAAAAAATCAAAATTACAGAAGAGATGTACAAATCCTGCATGGATTTCAGGTTAGTCACAATAAACCTTTCTCCAAATTCATTGCAGAATTAAACAACCCATCAAGCCATAAAACTGATTTTTTTTTTCCTTTTTACAAAAATAATTTTAAAAGGGTGAATTCCTTACAATCCAGAGCCCATCATATGGCACTTCCTTGTGAAACTCTTGACATTCTGACACCCACCAGCTGGTGCAGGTGGGACTGGTGAAATCTGGGAAGACGGTTCTGCCTGGCCACACCTAAATAAAAGGAAAAAAAAAAATTAAACTGTTGATGGTGTTATGGAAAAAAATGAAACTTTCTGGGTATTAAAACTGAGAATTATTTTTGCAGGACAGTGTTTTTACAGCCATCAGGAGAAAATTTTTGAGATATGGATTGCAATAGAATTTACACTCAGAAAGAAGTTAATGTCTTGAGTTTTCAGCTCAAAAGTCATTTTTAAGTCAAAATTAAGTGGTGCAAAATTGTGCCGTAAGCATTGCATTTGTAAACTTGTTCTAAAGAAATTTTCAAAGCGCTAAAGGGGAAATTGCTATGTGATACTTGAAAATAAACTGACGTTGGCTGCTGGCATCTACTGGCCATTTAAAATCTTTCTTTTCCTTTTGACCTAATGTACAGAAAACTGCTAAAAAATTGAAATATTTCCTTACCTGGCCAACTAAGGGTGTTACACCATCAGATCCGTTAATCCAAACTTTACTGCTTTCTCCTCTCTCATAGGCTAGGTAGGGCAAACCGTTTGCAAGACCCTCAGTGCTAATAGCTGGATCCTAAAAAAATGGAAAAAAAATTACAAAACTACAGAAAATGTGCACCCACTGTTATTGAGCCCAGCAACTCTAAGGATGTCAACTGTAGCAATGTTCAATTATCCTGATATTATTTAAGAAGGAAAAATAATTTGTTTCTTTTGAATAATACATAATATATATATTATATATTGTATATATATATAATATATATAATATATTATATTATATTATATATATATAATATATTATATTATATATAATATATATAATATATATTATACATTATATATTATATATATAATATATATATTATATATAATATATATATATATAATATTATGTATTTGATGTAATGTCATAGTAAAACGTGATTATAATTATTACTGCTAATAATAAATGCTTACCAGTATGAGAACATATTTTTTATTATAGTTGTGCAGATAACTTTGAAACCCAGGGAGGTCTGCGAATTTCACTTTGTCATAAGTAAAATCTTTCCTTGCTTCCATGTAATCAATATCTGTGTATTGAACGTCCTGAAAGAAAAGAAGCAATACTTGACTCTGGGATGTGCTGCATTTTGATTAAAATTTCTGGAAAAGCAACTGATGCAATCAACTGGATGCAGGTGTCTATTTTTAATGGTTATCCACCAGTCTTGTTTTTTTTCATGAAACTGGGAAAAAAATGGCTCTTGATGCTGATGTTCTGTCGCTTCTGAGAGCATCAGAAAATCAGATATTGGGAAAACAAGCTATTTTGGTTGTTTTCAGATATTGGGAAAACAAGCTATTTTGGTTGTTTCTGCTCAATTTCGCTGCCTTCTCCATGAAAAGCCACATTTTTACTCACATAAGGAAGATCAACTGCTATGTTCCGCTCCACAACCGCCTTCACCTCGTCCAGAGACCCATAATCATAGCGACTAAGCTGAAAGCCGAGAGCCCAATAGGAAGGCAACGCCGGCAATCCGACCAGCTGGAAATTAAAACCAAAAAAGGATGAGATTTTGGGGTCCGAGTCCCTAAATTTGCACTCCTCAGAGGGATTCAGCTGGAGCAAGAGAAGCCACATTTGATGTAATCCCCTTCAACTGTGAAGTTTTCCTATGCTTTTTTCCCCCAAAAAAAGCCAAATGCAAATGACGATGCCAAGAACAACGTATCCATTGATACCCATGGAATTATTATGTTATCCTTAAAAGTATCAACTCATTCTGTTTGCTGGCACTATACAAACTTATTTGCTGTCCTACATAAAAGAGTAAGCTCTTTTTAAAATAATTATAATATTTAATAATTTGTTATTTAATATTTTAATGCTCAGAACTTTAATGTTCAACGTTCACCACTCAACGTTGCAACACTCAACGCAATTATTAACCAAACATCAATAACGCTGATTTTTGAAGAGCAAAGCCAAAGATTGGAGAACATCTGGCCAAAAATCAACCCTGCCTAAAACAGAATTACCAAGACCCAATTGCCCAGGGCCCCCGAGGGTGGATGCCTACCTTCACGTACTCCTGCACCACTTGCTCGGGAGTGTCACCTAAGAAGATATAAAAATCTAGAATTCCGCCAATTGTTCTGTAAGTGACTGCTGGCGCCGGTTGTAGGGCAAACTCTGCAAGCCAAAAAACACAGAAAAATGGGATGGGATGTTTCCTAAATCTGCAGTAACTGTTATGATGATATGAGATGGAAAAAATCAAGTAAACCCAAAAGCTAAATTACTTGAGCTTAAAATGAAAAGTTTTCAGCTCCTTCTAAAAATGTTAATTATCTTAATTTTTAAAATGTTTCTATTTATTTTCCTTTACAGTCCGAAACAAGAAATCCAACTTCTCATTGAATTTTCAGTCTCAAGACACTGGAATATTTCACTTCAGCATCCAAATAAGCACCATTTTCCTTAATTAAGGAAAATAAGCACAATTTGCCTTAAGGAAGGAAAATTAAGGGCATATATTTGAAAGTGCTGTTTAAACTTAATTTTAAATTTAGGTTCTGCTTTTAATGTCTTGTAGCAAAACATCCCTGACCCCAAACAAAAATGTCCATTGGGTGTATGGCAGGGGTCAACAAAACCTTAAAATAGCTGTGAGCTATTTGCATAGGAAATACGAGGAAATCCTTGCCCTAATGACTGCGTTCACACATTTTAAGACAACTCCTTTCAAAATTTAACAGGATATTGTATACTTTAAAAACTGAA
This sequence comes from Somateria mollissima, assembly GCA_951411735.1. Taxonomy (NCBI): domain Eukaryota; kingdom Metazoa; phylum Chordata; class Aves; order Anseriformes; family Anatidae; genus Somateria; species Somateria mollissima. The sequence continues at coordinate 46,317 of CATOCB010000011.1, forward strand.
ATCAGCAGGTTTGCAGTGCAATAGCCCTGCAGATCATAGAAAAAAAAGGATTTTTTTTTTTTTCTTTTTTGCAATGAGTAGAGCTGTGGAGAAGGTGTGCTTACCCATCGCATTGCTGTTCATCAAGAAAACACCAAAAGAGGCTCCACTTGTGTCTTCCAAACACAAGAAGAAAGTCTGGACGCCGTATAAGTTATCCATGTTCTTGAAGGAAAACAGAAAAGATTATTAAAAAAAACAATATCTCAAAAAATGTATCACCTGCTAGGTTAAGCTTCTCAAAATGGGAATGTAAAATTTGCTCAAAATTCAATGAAAGCCCAGATTCGAGGAAAACCTGTCTCTCTTGGAGCCATACAGATAAGACCTCAAACCTCTGATTAACAATTATTAAAAGGATGAAGATTATAAATTCTATGAGGGATGGAAAGAAAATAAACACAACCATTTCTACAATGTATTTGGTTGTAGGCAAATGCAACCTGCCTTAGTTTTGGGTTGAAAAAGAAAAATAGAAGTAACAGCCCATAGGTGATATTTCAATATTTTAAAATAATAATCATTTGTAAGTACTGAGCCATTCTCCTGAATCCTATTTCAACAAGAGGATCAGTGCTGCATCAATCTAACTTTAACGTGCCAGAAATTATATCAGAAATGTAATTCTTATTTATTTATTTATTTTTAATTTTTGCAATATTACCTTGTTGAGAACTAGCACACTCTAGCAGATATTTCCTTTTTCTCAAAAAGGCCAAAAGCTATGAATAACTGTAGTGATAATCGTTTGACTATTTCACCCAAAGAAACAAACAAAAATATACTCCAAACGGGAATCCAAACTAAAAAAGCAATAATCTGCTTCTTGGAAACTGGATCAATTTGGGGGGAAAAAAAAAAAAAAGTGGGGGGAAAAATAAGTAGGAAAAAACATAAACAGCTGATAGAGCTATTATGTTCTGTAAATCAACAGCTGCCAAATGCATTATTTCCTGAGCAACGAGGGAAAGTGTTGTACCGGCCAAGTTTTGCATGTGGCGATGCACAGCCAAGCTGTTTTTTATTCTTTTTATCAGCAAAAAAACAGTGTGAGATTTTGATGCTCATGAGCTGATAGGCAGCATGTTACAATACTGCACAAATTGACCAAATCACTGCAAATATTGACCAAAAGCTATTCCACCGGCAATTTTACTCGGTTATATCTACCTTTTTGCAATCACATGCAGCACTCAGCACAAAATAAAATAAAATAATAAAATAAAAACAAAATAAACATAAAATAAAATAAACATAAAATAAAATAAAACAAAATAAAACAAAATAAAATAAAATAAATTTTGGCGAGGTGCCAAACATGCAATATGTCTGGATCGCAGGATTTGCCCAAAGAAAATATAATAAAATTTGCTTACTCCCGAAGGGGCAGCGTCCCGGCTGAACATGGGCCAGGTTTTCCAGTTGACATTGTGCCGGAATTGCTTGTGCACATGCTCGCCCACGCCGTAGATGTTGCTGCTGGGGAGTTTCGTGGAGAGCTGCAAGAACTGGTCGGCGTACACCAGCGGGCCGATGGAGGTGTTGAACCTGGGGGAATTGGGGATAAAATGGGAAGGTCAGGTCCGTTGGTGTCGTTAAATGCAAAATAAATAAATAAATAAATAAATAAATAAATAAAATCACAAGCCATTGATTTCAAAAGAAAAAAAGAAAATTCGAATTTGAATTCTGAAGAAAGTGATTTTGTCGCTTGGTGTGTCATATTATAGCCAAAACCTTTTTTTTTTTTTTTTTTTTTTTTTCGCATACCACACTAAAAATACTGCGTGTTTAAACAATAATTCATTAGTGGTGATTTTTTTTTTTTTTCATTAAAAGCAACTTTGTTTTGCTCTTATTTAAATAAAAAGACTAATGGTAATATAAACAACCCTCCAGAGTGTTGTTTCAAGCAGGTCCCCCTGGATTAAATGACGTGTTCTCCCCCTCCACGCCTCAGTTAAATCAGAGGTGGCTTCCTGAACTCCAGCTCTGTAATTAACGGCAAATTAGTCCCTAGAAAGGCTTTTAACAAAGCAAACAATACAAAGCCCGAAGGACGAAAGCAAATCCTAGCTAATTAAACTCGAAGAGTTGCTAGTGGTCAGGCTGGTAATCACTTCTTAATTGGTTTAATAAATATTTCCTCCAGGTGCTTCCGCCTTTTAACGGGCCCCGGTGTTGGTTTAGGTTTAGTTCATGTTTGGGTGTTGTTCTTTTATTTTCCTAAGGAAATAATAGGATTTAAATGCCTCACTTTTCATATTTTATTCCTATTTCACTAGAAGTAGCTTACTGCTGGCTGGTAGGAAAAAGTCCCATATTGTATGCATAAGGCACGGCCTGATATTGATGGTTGAGAATTGCAGAATGAGCGTAATTAAGACCAAATATATATATATATATATATATAGTGATTTTAAGTGCTGCCAAGGATTTGTAATGATCGAGGAATTGAGGACTAATTGCCTTGAATTTATGGCACAAAGTAGCTGTGAAGATTTCCCCAAGATTAAGGGGAAAAGAGGGTGCGGAGGCAACAGGGCAAAAGGTGACCCTGTGAGATGGAGCTCCCCATCACCCGAATTTTGAAAAGAATATTTCCGATTTCATTACACTGTAAGAATATTTCCATGCTGTTCGTCCATCTAAAGAAGAAAAGCAGGAGTTGGCACGTCCGAAAGAGCACCCAATGTGACCATACATTCAAAATAAGATAAGATAAAATAAGATAAGATAAAATAAAATAAAATAAAATAAAATAAAATAAAATAAAATAAAATAAAATAAAATAAAATAAAATAAAATAAAATAAAATAAAATAATAAAATAAAATAAAGCAAACCAACCAACCAAAAAAAAGAAGCTGATGTCACAATATTATAAATAAAAAGCTCCGAAGTTACTCACAGGACTTTTCCGTTGCTTACTCGGGTCACCCTGATGCTAAAGGGATTGTTCTCGACATCGACTCTGTATTTTAAATCGGAGGCTGCCGATCCGGTGAAGGGCACCACGTGCTCATGGGGGACTTCAAACCTTTTGTTTTTGGGGTCAGTGATCTGTAAAGGAACACCGGGACGCTAAACATTAATGAATTTAACACTTTCCAGATTTAACGTCTGATGAGACCAGTTATGGAAGAGATCTGACTGGGATGGACTGGGAATCGTGGATGGAAGGGGCCTTAGAGACCAGTTATGGAGGTGATCTGACTGGAGCCAGATATATATTCATATATATATTAAGATATTTCCCATCATCTCCTCTCTAAAGGAGAATTATGCTCAAATTCTGAATAATAATGGTTTTAGGCATTTCACAACATCTCACTTCCAGTCTTTCTGGACGTCCTATATTGGCTCGTTATAGCCAAACCCACCCCAACTTCCACATTTCTGGCAGGAAAACGTGTGGCAAACACCTTCCATCCCCCCCCCCAGAAAATAAAAAAAGGACAAAAATAGGGCAGGAAAAGTCCAGCCCAGGCTCAAAATCCATCAATGGCCACTGAATTTTACACCACATAATAAAATGAATAAAAGTACTTACCCAAAGCTCTTTTTCTGATGAAAAGGGGGAAAAAATGGAAGTAGGATAAAAAACTCTATTTTGAGGGGATTTTTTTCTGCATGAATGTTGCTGTGTTAATGATTTTGTACCCATTGCTCCTCTGGGTACAAGAAAGGCTTCTCCTGGTCCAAATTTTTTCATTAGAAGCACAAGGAGTGCTAATTTTTGGTAGGAGCCACAGGACAAGAAAGAGGATTCATTACTAAATTAAATTAATTCTGTTATAATCTTGTAGAGTATCCCTTGTGCACAACCCAGGCCAAAATTTTGTAAAAGAAAACAAACAAACAACAAAAAAAAAACATTAAACTTGGAAAAACTCACCTTGAAGTGAAAGCGATTTTGTGTCTGATATTCTCCAGTGAGGAGCACGGTGTCGATGTCGTTCCCAAAAAGTGACGGTGCGGAGAGCCGGTTCAACAAAACTTGGAACCCTTGGGGTGGGGAAATTAAAATAAATAAAGCATAAAATCGTTGAATTTATTGGGATCCGTGTGTTCCCAGTTCTTGGTGTGCAAACTCACCCTGTGGAGTCGACTGCAATTGCCCCCCCATTTTGTAGCCATGGTTGGAGGAGAAGTAGCACCAGGGCACGCTGGTGTCACCCTGGGGGCTCCAGCAGCAGCCACGGAGGTTGCACAGGTTCTGGTCCGAAACAAAGCAGAAAAGGTGATTTTTTCCACAAATAAATCCCCTATCATACAGTTTATGAAACACACACGAGGTGCAGCCACCAAAAACCCTATATAACACTTCCCATCCACTCAGCTCAGGTATGTGCCAACATATCAGGACAAGTATGTGCCAACAAGAGTTTTGGGGACTGAAACTAGAAATTTGCACATTAGTTCTGAAAGTAAATTTAAAAAGAGGATTTGGGGATATTTGTTCTTCCTTAAAGCCATCAGCAAATTAAGTTTTTTAAAGAAATTATTGCCATGGCAGATGGGATAAAAAAGGTCATAGGTTGAGGAGGGTTTTAAAGCAAATGAAGTAATGTTTTTAAAATTTCTGCTTTAAAATTTTTAGCATTGAAGTAATGTTTTAAAAACATTAAAAATAATGAAAAAAAAAAAAAAAAAAAGCATTAATTTTGGTATAAAGACAAGTCAATTGCTTCCTTCCTGACTTATAAATGTCTCCAAATGGAGCACCTGATGCGTCAATCATTCCAACCTCACGCTGAAAAAACAGAAATTTTCAAATTAGTTCCGCATAGCCTCAAATGGAGATAAAGTCGACTTTATTTAAAGCAATTAAAAAAAAAAAAATCAGTCTGTCATGTAAAGCACACGTGCTGGAGTAGTGACAGCAACCTTTCCAGCCCAATAAACCAATAAAACTTTCCAGCGCAATAAATTCCTTAATTTTTTCTGGAAGGAATTAAGTTGTTCACCCACGTTGTGAATGAGTGTCATGTTTGAAAGCAAGATATGGGCGCTCTGTTACTTCAAACATCCAATTATTTTTGTTATCATTAGCAATATGCGTCATTCCTGGGGTCAAAGCATCGCTGTGATGATATCCAGGGAATTTCATGGGGAACAAAGATCCACCAGTGTACTCAACCCAATACAAAGATCTCCAGGACTTTCCCAAGGCCAATTTCTCCCCATTTCAGTCAATGCAGAACCAGGCTGGATTTGGAGCAGCTCAGAACCACCCCAATTTCCCCCACTTTTGTGCAAAAGCCCAATAAAAGCTCATTTTTATGATATTTGGCTCAATTTTGCAGTAAGCATAGAGATGCCTACAAAACCACCCAAGATAAACCAAAATTCACTTTAATTATAAAATATTTCAACTGCCTTAATGACTATTAAGACTAAATATTTTTAAAACAACTATTGGATATCAGAAAATGACTAAAATGAATGTTTAATACCAGAAAACAATTATTAAATATCAGAAAACAGCTACTGAATATCAAAAGTGAACTATTTGTCCCATATCGGGGCATCCAACATCCTCTTTCTCCAACTTTCTCCTACCTTCCAATTATTCCTCCTTCCTCCCTAGAACAAAAACTATTTCAATAAGAATATTAGAGGAGAATATTTAAATATTAATGCTTAAATAAGCTCATTTAGGTAGGAATTTAGAGCATATGCTTTATAGCACGTATCATAGAGCACATAGCATTCACGTCCACCACTGGTGATGGAGCAGAGTCCACCCGAAGAAGGGGCCCATGCCATTATCAAAGTTATAATTTTACATAAATATTTAAGCTCACCCTGCCCTCTGGGCTATAAAAGCGACCTCCCAAATGCCGATAGAGCCACCGGGGGCAAAAATAGCGAGCTTATCCAGAGATAACCTCGATAGCAGCGATAACCGCTGAACGTTGAACTCTGCCCCCAGGATCAAGGCAAGGCATGTCTGTGCACATGCTGGTTTGTGTAAAATTCCACAGATCAAGCAGGGTTTTATCAGAAAAAGAACGATGAAATCTCCAGCTAGCACGCGTGCTGGTCATGGTAAGCGATACCAGGGCATGTTCACAAGTATCGTCAAGCTCGTATTTGAGCGTTTCATTTCCCTCGGTCCTGTGGCTGGCTAGAAAATGGCTATTTTCTCCCCATCCCTCTCTGCTCCATAATTCTAGTTTTATGCGCTCATTTGCTTTGGTTTTTGTTTGTTTTGTTTTGGTATTTAGGATGAAAAAGAAAAGCAAGACGGATGCTAACTGGCTCTACGAGCTTCCACAGATTGAAAATTTCCCAGCCAACATTTAGCCCAAAATCTACTTAATAGCAAAAAAAAAAAAAAAAAAAAAGCAACAATAAATTGCCTTTTGTTACTTATTATTATAGAATTGTTCAGTTATTCCATCAAATCAACTTCACAGTCTTCAATAAGGAAAGAAACTTTCAATGCTTAAAAATCAATGGACTCTTATGGGTGATGCGCGATGTGAGATTTAAATAAAATTTCACCAAATTTTTGCTGCACTGCTGTGGGGAGAATAATTCCCAAAATACATGATTCTCTGGTTTTATCCTCAAATTCTGCAATGTTTAATGCCTGTGATATGGAATGGTAGGAATGATACACAACGTGGGACTCGCCATAAAAATGCGATGAGGTGGCAATGAGATTTCCTTCTTCTCAAATCCAGCAATATTTGATAATTAAATTCTTATTAAATAATTATAGAGTTCACTTCTGACATCACACCAAAAAAAATGCACTTCTGGCAAATCATGATTTGCCATGAAGCCAGGTTGCAGCAAAGCCTAGAGGAAATTTTTCCCAAATTGCTTCATTTGGGCCTAATTTTGTTCCCAACCCCAGTCCATGGCATGGGCTTTATTTTTCCCTTGAGGAGAAAACTCAGACTTGATAATGGGCTGAAATTGGTTTAAAAAAATAATAATTTCTTTTCAATTTAAATTTTGAACTGAAATTTTTTAAATATTGGTTTAAACGTTGGTTCAAAACTTTGAAATATTGGTTAAACATCGGTTTAAGAATTGGTGTTAAAAGTAGTTGTTAAAACTGGTTGTAAAAATTGGTTATTAAATTTGGCATTTGCACACTACCAAGAATCATAATGCATTTGCAGGTCGAAAAACCGTTATAAATAAATAAATAAATAGTTTGGGTATAAGTAACACATTTTACTAATATGAAACGTGAGTAATTTTGGCCCTGGGTTTTGGCTGTAACACCTGGCTTTTGTGCGTTTTTGGGTTATTTCCAGACCTTGGTGGCGAATTGATCCGGGATGCAGTCGATTCTCTCGGCTGCTGTCACGTTCAAGCAGGTCGGGGAAAAATCTGCGAGGCAAAGGAACCCAAAGGTTAATTTCGGGTTGTGGATGAATATTTCACGCCATTGAAATTACCCAAAACCCACATTATTTCCATGCCCTTGCAGTTGGTGTTTGTTTCTTGCCCCTGGAGCACCCAACCACCATCGTCCCATCTGAACCGCCACCACGTCTCCGGTTATGCAAAATTTTACAACCACCAAAAACAAACAAAAAAAAAAAAAAGAGAGAGAGAAAATCTGCATTTTTTCTTTTTTTTTTTCTTTTTTTCTTTTTTTTTCAGGGTGTTTGTGAATGATTTCCGAGGAAATGAAATAACTAAAAATTAACATTTTTGGTTATTTCCTGCTATTGGCATGTGACTCCAGTTTACCTTTGGTTAATGATTAAAATGGGAGACTTGCCAAGAAGAGAACGTCGTAAATTTTTGCAAAAGCGCAAGGAACAGAATGCACATTTTCTTACTTTTCCACATTTTCCAAGACCCCTACAACAGGCATTACAAGAATACCCTCAGTTTCTGAAGGAATCCTTCCCATTCAGCTCCAGAATCCAATTTGTGCAAAATTTCCATTGACTTTCTTTATCGGATTTTTGTCAAACTGATCTGAAAATTCCAAAACGGTGATTTTTTTATTTTTTTTCCCAGAAATTGACACTTACCAGTATCACCAGTATTTACTATTATTTCTTCCTTCGTCGTCAAAATGCCAATGAGGACGCAAGCCACAGCCACCGCCAAGCAGAAGAGGGTGATAAAAACTATTTCCAATTTGCTGAATTTCGCCTTTCCCATCTATGGAGGAACACCGTTGCATGAGGTGCAAAGAAAAAAAAAAATTTGGAAAAGATGGAAATTATTTCTATTTTAAATTGTGCCCTTAATACATGTATTAACAAAAACTAAAATATTTCTAAAATAGCATTTTAAAAAAGCATTAATTTCAATAATTCTCCTATTCCATACAATTCAAACCACGTGCAGGACACCGTTATTCATCACATGTTCCTGCAAAAGTATATTCAAAACAGAATTTTTGCCAAGTCTAATTAGAGTCTTTTTTTTTTTTTTTTCATTTTTGCTGAAATTCCAGAACCAAAAATGAAAAATCGGGTTTTGAAAAATTTGTTTAAAAAAAACAACTTTTGAAAAAAGTATTTTTTCAAATGACCAAAAATTTGTTCTCTACCGGAGGAGATTGATATATTAAATATTAAAGTTTGTTAAAATAAAATTTTTGTGCAAGGTGGCTCTCCCAACCAACCATAAAATTCACTTTTTTTTTTTTTTTTTTTTTAATTTCCAATTATGGAAGCACCAAAAATGAAGAAGTTTGAGCTCTAAACGTCTGCTCTCCAACAATTCAACTGCGGAGCAAAATTCCTAGAAAAAAAGGAAAGCAATAAATTCAGTAACGCACCTTACGGCCCTCCCACCTTCCTTTCCAGCTGTGGTTTTACGGGCGTAATTCCTGTTTTTATTCCGTCTCGTTATCAGCCGGGTGTGTCATTTGCTAACGAACCTGGCCAATGGCAGCTGCACGCTGCCGTAAATGGCTTTAATTTTTAATTTTTTTTTTTTTTAAAGGTTTACAGTTTTGCTGATTCTGCAGAGCGTCCAAGGCAGGCGTTTCCCTGATTTACAGTAGTACTACGTGATAAAAAATAAATAAAAAAAACACATTTCTGAGGGTTTATTGCCCATTTGCGCTGAGCCGTGATTACCTGAAATTAAGGCATCAAAATTAGAAATAAAATTAGGATTAAAATGACATCGAGGCACTACAAATAAAATTGGAATTAAAATTAGGATTAAAAATGAAATCAGGTGATTAAAATTAAATTTAGAATTAGAATTTTAGAATTAGAACTAGAATTAGAACTAGAGTTAGAATTAAAATTAATAGAACTAAAATTAGAATTAAAATTAATTAAATTAAATAAAGACATCATAAAGGCACCCTGGATAAATCTCCACCCTCCTCCAGGACACAGGCACCCCCAAAATTTGCTTCTTTTGCACAGAAATAACAGAACACCTAACCAGGGACTCAGGAAATGAAAAAAATAATCAAAAAGAAGAAGAGTAAGAATAAAAGTAATAGTAGTAATAATAGTAATAGTCATAATAATAATAATATAATACTAGTAAAATAATAATAATAATGACAATGACAATTATAAAATAATAATGGTAATTATTATTATGGGCTGCTCCAGGAATTGCCGTGAATCACCGCTGGCTGATAAAAATTCTGAAAAATATTTTTATTCTAAAACGAACTGAAAAAAATGGGGGTTTTCTGACCAAAAAGTGCGCTTTTTGGGCCAGGAGCGGAGGCCAGCGGGAAGGAAGCCCAGGAAATCCCGCAAACCTCAGTGTTATCTCTGAGCCTTCATTAGGGCCAAGATAACGAGCGGGGTGGTCACATGGCCAGCCAGCCCCAAGAGGTTTATGGCCGATGAAGGGCCCGGCCCCGGTCGCCTTGGAGGCCCCGCTGGAGGCCACGGAGGGGTGTAAAGGGAGGACGCAAAGGCTTGGCCGGGGAAAACGATCGCATTTATCGGGAGGGAGGAGCATGTGAAGTGGGGGGGGGGGGGGGGGGGGGGGCGGGGCGTGATGGTCATGGGTGCAAAGCTTCATGGTCATGGGTATGGGTCTAGAGCTTCATGGTAATGGTCATCATGGCCATGGATGTAGAGCTTCATGGGCATGGGCATGGGTGTAGAGGTTCATGGTCATGGTCATCATGGCCATGGGGTTGTAGAGCTTCAAGGCCATGGTTATCATGGCCATGGGTATAGAGGTTCATGGGCATGGGCATGGGCATGGGCATGGGCTATGGGCATGGTAGAACTTCGTGGTCATCATGGTCATGGCCATGGTCTAGAGCTTCATGGTCATGGTCATCATGGTCATGGGTATGGAGGTTCTTGGTCATGGGTGTAGAGGTTCAAGGCCATGGTCATCATGGCCATGGGTGCAGAAGTTCATGGTCATGGGTGTAGAGCTTCATGGTCATGGTCA
>CATOCB010000012.1:0-160779 GCA_951411735.1 Somateria mollissima
GGCTGCTTTTTCTTCGTGTTTTCTTCCATCTCTGAGAAATACTTTTGGAGACACTATGAGCTAGTAATAACGGCGCTGACTACTCAGAACAGGAAAACCCTGGTGGTGCTACTTCCCTGTGAAGTTGTTCGTCAGTGAGTCAAATTCAGAAGCTGGCAGGTAAGTGCTTAGGGGTTAAAAATTTGATTTGGGTTGGGATGGGGAGCTTGAGGACTCCTTTTACCTTGCCTGGTCCCCAGTCCTGGTCCCCAGTCCTGGTCCCCAGTCCTGGTCCCCAGTCCTGGTCCCCAGTCCTGGTCCCCAGTCCTGGTCCCCAGTCCTGGTCCCCAGTCCTGGTCCCCAGTCCTGGTCCCCAGTCCTGGTCCCCAGTCCTGGTCCCCAGTCCTGGTCCCCAGTCCTGGTCCCCAGTCCTGGTCCCCAGTCCTGGTCCCCAGTCCTGGTCCCCAGTCCTGGTCCCCAGTCCTGGTCCCCAGTCCTGGTCCCCAGTCCTGGTCCCCAGTCCTGGTCCCCAGTCCTGGTCCCCAGTCCTGGTCCCCAGTCCTGGTCCCCAGTCCTGGTCCCCAGTCCTGGTCCCCAGTCCTGGTCCCCAGTCCTGGTCCCCAGTCCTGGTCCCCAGTCCTGGTCCCCAGTCCTGGTCCCCAGTCCTGGTCCCCAGTCCTGGTCCCCAGTCCTGGTCCCCAGTCCTGGTCCCCAGTCCTGGTCCCCAGTCCTGGTCCCCAGTCCTGGTCCCCAGTCCTGGTCCCCAGTCCTGGTCCCCAGTCCTGGTCCCCAGTCCTGGTCCCCAGTCCTGGTCCCCAGTCCTGGTCCCCAGTCCTGGTCCCCAGTCCTGGTCCCCAGTCCTGGTCCCCAGTCCTGGTCCCCAGTCCTGGTCCCCAGTCCTGGTCCCCAGTCCTGGTCCCCAGTCCTGGTCCCCAGTCCTGGTCCCCAGTCCTGGTCCCCAGTCCTGGTCCCCAGTCCTGGTCCCCAGTCCTGGTCCCCAGTCCTGGTCCCCAGTCCTGGTCCCCAGTCCTGGTCCCCAGTCCTGGTCCCCAGTCCTGGTCCCCAGTCCTGGTCCCCAGTCCTGGTCCCCAGTCCTGGTCCCCAGTCCTGGTCCCCAGTCCTGGTCCCCAGTCCTGGTCCCCAGTCCTGGTCCCCAGTCCTGGTCCCCAGTCCTGGTCCCCAGTCCTGGTCCCCAGTCCTGGTCCCCAGTCCTGGTCCCCAGTCCTGGTCCCCAGTCCTGGTCCCCAGTCCTGGTCCCCAGTCCTGGTCCCCAGTCCTGGTCCCCAGTCCTGGTCCCCAGTCCTGGTCCCCAGTCCTGGTCCCCAGTCCTGGTCCCCAGTCCTGGTCCCCAGTCCTGGTCCCCAGTCCTGGTCCCCAGTCCTGGTCCCCAGTCCTGGTCCCCAGTCCTGGTCCCCAGTCCTGGTCCCCAGTCCTGGTCCCCAGTCCTGGTCCCCAGTCCTGGTCCCCAGTCCTGGTCCCCAGTCCTGGTCCCCAGTCCTGGTCCCCAGTCCTGGTCCCCAGTCCTGGTCCCCAGTCCTGGTCCCCAGTCCTGGTCCCCAGTCCTGGTCCCCAGTCCTGGTCCCCAGTCCTGGTCCCCAGTCCTGGTCCCCAGTCCTGGTCCCCAGTCCTGGTCCCCAGTCCTGGTCCCCAGTCCTGGTCCCCAGTCCTGGTCCCCAGTCCTGGTCCCCAGTCCTGGTCCCCAGTCCTGGTCCCCAGTCCTGGTCCCCAGTCCTGGTCCCCAGTCCTGGTCCCCAGTCCTGGTCCCCAGTCCTGGTCCCCAGTCCTGGTCCCCAGTCCTGGTCCCCAGTCCTGGTCCCCAGTCCTGGTCCCCAGTCCTGGTCCCCAGTCCTGGTCCCCAGTCCTGGTCCCCAGTCCTGGTCCCCAGTCCTGGTCCCCAGTCCTGGTCCCCAGTCCTGGTCCCCAGTCCTGGTCCCCAGTCCTGGTCCCCAGTCCTGGTCCCCAGTCCTGGTCCCCAGTCCTGGTCCCCAGTCCTGGTCCCCAGTCCTGGTCCCCAGTCCTGGTCCCCAGTCCTGGTCCCCAGTCCTGGTCCCCAGTCCTGGTCCCCAGTCCTGGTCCCCAGTCCTGGTCCCCAGTCCTGGTCCCCAGTCCTGGTCCCCAGTCCTGGTCCCCAGTCCTGGTCCCCAGTCCTGGTCCCCAGTCCTGGTCCCCAGTCCTGGTCCCCAGTCCTGGTCCCCAGTCCTGGTCCCCAGTCCTGGTCCCCAGTCCTGGTCCCCAGTCCTGGTCCCCAGTCCTGGTCCCCAGTCCTGGTCCCCAGTCCTGGTCCCCAGTCCTGGTCCCCAGTCCTGGTCCCCAGTCCTGGTCCCCAGTCCTGGTCCCCAGTCCTGGTCCCCAGTCCTGGTCCCCAGTCCTGGTCCCCAGTCCTGGTCCCCAGTCCTGGTCCCCAGTCCTGGTCCCCAGTCCTGGTCCCCAGTCCTGGTCCCCAGTCCTGGTCCCCAGTCCTGGTCCCCAGTCCTGGTCCCCAGTCCTGGTCCCCAGTCCTGGTCCCCAGTCCTGGTCCCCAGTCCTGGTCCCCAGTCCTGGTCCCCAGTCCTGGTCCCCAGTCCTGGTCCCCAGTCCTGGTCCCCAGTCCTGGTCCCCAGTCCTGGTCCCCAGTCCTGGTCCCCAGTCCTGGTCCCCAGTCCTGGTCCCCAGTCCTGGTCCCCAGTCCTGGTCCCCAGTCCTGGTCCCCAGTCCTGGTCCCCAGTCCTGGTCCCCAGTCCTGGTCCCCAGTCCTGGTCCCCAGTCCTGGTCCCCAGTCCTGGTCCCCAGTCCTGGTCCCCAGTCCTGGTCCCCAGTCCTGGTCCCCAGTCCTGGTCCCCAGTCCTGGTCCCCAGTCCTGGTCCCCAGTCCTGGTCCCCAGTCCTGGTCCCCAGTCCTGGTCCCCAGTCCTGGTCCCCAGTCCTGGTCCCCAGTCCTGGTCCCCAGTCCTGGTCCCCAGTCCTGGTCCCCAGTCCTGGTCCCCAGTCCTGGTCCCCAGTCCTGGTCCCCAGTCCTGGTCCCCAGTCCTGGTCCCCAGTCCTGGTCCCCAGTCCTGGTCCCCAGTCCTGGTCCCCAGTCCTGGTCCCCAGTCCTGGTCCCCAGTCCTGGTCCCCAGTCCTGGTCCCCAGTCCTGGTCCCCAGTCCTGGTCCCCAGTCCTGGTCCCCAGTCCTGGTCCCCAGTCCTGGTCCCCAGTCCTGGTCCCCAGTCCTGGTCCCCAGTCCTGGTCCCCAGTCCTGGTCCCCAGTCCTGGTCCCCAGTCCTGGTCCCCAGTCCTGGTCCCCAGTCCTGGTCCCCAGTCCTGGTCCCCAGTCCTGGTCCCCAGTCCTGGTCCCCAGTCCTGGTCCCCAGTCCTGGTCCCCAGTCCTGGTCCCCAGTCCTGGTCCCCAGTCCTGGTCCCCAGTCCTGGTCCCCAGTCCTGGTCCCCAGTCCTGGTCCCCAGTCCTGGTCCCCAGTCCTGGTCCCCAGTCCTGGTCCCCAGTCCTGGTCCCCAGTCCTGGTCCCCAGTCCTGGTCCCCAGTCCTGGTCCCCAGTCCTGGTCCCCAGTCCTGGTCCCCAGTCCTGGTCCCCAGTCCTGGTCCCCAGTCCTGGTCCCCAGTCCTGGTCCCCAGTCCTGGTCCCCAGTCCTGGTCCCCAGTCCTGGTCCCCAGTCCTGGTCCCCAGTCCTGGTCCCCAGTCCTGGTCCCCAGTCCTGGTCCCCAGTCCTGGTCCCCAGTCCTGGTCCCCAGTCCTGGTCCCCAGTCCTGGTCCCCAGTCCTGGTCCCCAGTCCTGGTCCCCAGTCCTGGTCCCCAGTCCTGGTCCCCAGTCCTGGTCCCCAGTCCTGGTCCCCAGTCCTGGTCCCCAGTCCTGGTCCCCAGTCCTGGTCCCCAGTCCTGGTCCCCAGTCCTGGTCCCCAGTCCTGGTCCCCAGTCCTGGTCCCCAGTCCTGGTCCCCAGTCCTGGTCCCCAGTCCTGGTCCCCAGTCCTGGTCCCCAGTCCTGGTCCCCAGTCCTGGTCCCCAGTCCTGGTCCCCAGTCCTGGTCCCCAGTCCTGGTCCCCAGTCCTGGTCCCCAGTCCTGGTCCCCAGTCCTGGTCCCCAGTCCTGGTCCCCAGTCCTGGTCCCCAGTCCTGGTCCCCAGTCCTGGTCCCCAGTCCTGGTCCCCAGTCCTGGTCCCCAGTCCTGGTCCCCAGTCCTGGTCCCCAGTCCTGGTCCCCAGTCCTGGTCCCCAGTCCTGGTCCCCAGTCCTGGTCCCCAGTCCTGGTCCCCAGTCCTGGTCCCCAGTCCTGGTCCCCAGTCCTGGTCCCCAGTCCTGGTCCCCAGTCCTGGTCCCCAGTCCTGGTCCCCAGTCCTGGTCCCCAGTCCTGGTCCCCAGTCCTGGTCCCCAGTCCTGGTCCCCAGTCCTGGTCCCCAGTCCTGGTCCCCAGTCCTGGTCCCCAGTCCTGGTCCCCAGTCCTGGTCCCCAGTCCTGGTCCCCAGTCCTGGTCCCCAGTCCTGGTCCCCAGTCCTGGTCCCCAGTCCTGGTCCCCAGTCCTGGTCCCCAGTCCTGGTCCCCAGTCCTGGTCCCCAGTCCTGGTCCCCAGTCCTGGTCCCCAGTCCTGGTCCCCAGTCCTGGTCCCCAGTCCTGGTCCCCAGTCCTGGTCCCCAGTCCTGGTCCCCAGTCCTGGTCCCCAGTCCTGGTCCCCAGTCCTGGTCCCCAGTCCTGGTCCCCAGTCCTGGTCCCCAGTCCTGGTCCCCAGTCCTGGTCCCCAGTCCTGGTCCCCAGTCCTGGTCCCCAGTCCTGGTCCCCAGTCCTGGTCCCCAGTCCTGGTCCCCAGTCCTGGTCCCCAGTCCTGGTCCCCAGTCCTGGTCCCCAGTCCTGGTCCCCAGTCCTGGTCCCCAGTCCTGGTCCCCAGTCCTGGTCCCCAGTCCTGGTCCCCAGTCCTGGTCCCCAGTCCTGGTCCCCAGTCCTGGTCCCCAGTCCTGGTCCCCAGTCCTGGTCCCCAGTCCTGGTCCCCAGTCCTGGTCCCCAGTCCTGGTCCCCAGTCCTGGTCCCCAGTCCTGGTCCCCAGTCCTGGTCCCCAGTCCTGGTCCCCAGTCCTGGTCCCCAGTCCTGGTCCCCAGTCCTGGTCCCCAGTCCTGGTCCCCAGTCCTGGTCCCCAGTCCTGGTCCCCAGTCCTGGTCCCCAGTCCTGGTCCCCAGTCCTGGTCCCCAGTCCTGGTCCCCAGTCCTGGTCCCCAGTCCTGGTCCCCAGTCCTGGTCCCCAGTCCTGGTCCCCAGTCCTGGTCCCCAGTCCTGGTCCCCAGTCCTGGTCCCCAGTCCTGGTCCCCAGTCCTGGTCCCCAGTCCTGGTCCCCAGTCCTGGTCCCCAGTCCTGGTCCCCAGTCCTGGTCCCCAGTCCTGGTCCCCAGTCCTGGTCCCCAGTCCTGGTCCCCAGTCCTGGTCCCCAGTCCTGGTCCCCAGTCCTGGTCCCCAGTCCTGGTCCCCAGTCCTGGTCCCCAGTCCTGGTCCCCAGTCCTGGTCCCCAGTCCTGGTCCCCAGTCCTGGTCCCCAGTCCTGGTCCCCAGTCCTGGTCCCCAGTCCTGGTCCCCAGTCCTGGTCCCCAGTCCTGGTCCCCAGTCCTGGTCCCCAGTCCTGGTCCCCAGTCCTGGTCCCCAGTCCTGGTCCCCAGTCCTGGTCCCCAGTCCTGGTCCCCAGTCCTGGTCCCCAGTCCTGGTCCCCAGTCCTGGTCCCCAGTCCTGGTCCCCAGTCCTGGTCCCCAGTCCTGGTCCCCAGTCCTGGTCCCCAGTCCTGGTCCCCAGTCCTGGTCCCCAGTCCTGGTCCCCAGTCCTGGTCCCCAGTCCTGGTCCCCAGTCCTGGTCCCCAGTCCTGGTCCCCAGTCCTGGTCCCCAGTCCTGGTCCCCAGTCCTGGTCCCCAGTCCTGGTCCCCAGTCCTGGTCCCCAGTCCTGGTCCCCAGTCCTGGTCCCCAGTCCTGGTCCCCAGTCCTGGTCCCCAGTCCTGGTCCCCAGTCCTGGTCCCCAGTCCTGGTCCCCAGTCCTGGTCCCCAGTCCTGGTCCCCAGTCCTGGTCCCCAGTCCTGGTCCCCAGTCCTGGTCCCCAGTCCTGGTCCCCAGTCCTGGTCCCCAGTCCTGGTCCCCAGTCCTGGTCCCCAGTCCTGGTCCCCAGTCCTGGTCCCCAGTCCTGGTCCCCAGTCCTGGTCCCCAGTCCTGGTCCCCAGTCCTGGTCCCCAGTCCTGGTCCCCAGTCCTGGTCCCCAGTCCTGGTCCCCAGTCCTGGTCCCCAGTCCTGGTCCCCAGTCCTGGTCCCCAGTCCTGGTCCCCAGTCCTGGTCCCCAGTCCTGGTCCCCAGTCCTGGTCCCCAGTCCTGGTCCCCAGTCCTGGTCCCCAGTCCTGGTCCCCAGTCCTGGTCCCCAGTCCTGGTCCCCAGTCCTGGTCCCCAGTCCTGGTCCCCAGTCCTGGTCCCCAGTCCTGGTCCCCAGTCCTGGTCCCCAGTCCTGGTCCCCAGTCCTGGTCCCCAGTCCTGGTCCCCAGTCCTGGTCCCCAGTCCTGGTCCCCAGTCCTGGTCCCCAGTCCTGGTCCCCAGTCCTGGTCCCCAGTCCTGGTCCCCAGTCCTGGTCCCCAGTCCTGGTCCCCAGTCCTGGTCCCCAGTCCTGGTCCCCAGTCCTGGTCCCCAGTCCTGGTCCCCAGTCCTGGTCCCCAGTCCTGGTCCCCAGTCCTGGTCCCCAGTCCTGGTCCCCAGTCCTGGTCCCCAGTCCTGGTCCCCAGTCCTGGTCCCCAGTCCTGGTCCCCAGTCCTGGTCCCCAGTCCTGGTCCCCAGTCCTGGTCCCCAGTCCTGGTCCCCAGTCCTGGTCCCCAGTCCTGGTCCCCAGTCCTGGTCCCCAGTCCTGGTCCCCAGTCCTGGTCCCCAGTCCTGGTCCCCAGTCCTGGTCCCCAGTCCTGGTCCCCAGTCCTGGTCCCCAGTCCTGGTCCCCAGTCCTGGTCCCCAGTCCTGGTCCCCAGTCCTGGTCCCCAGTCCTGGTCCCCAGTCCTGGTCCCCAGTCCTGGTCCCCAGTCCTGGTCCCCAGTCCTGGTCCCCAGTCCTGGTCCCCAGTCCTGGTCCCCAGTCCTGGTCCCCAGTCCTGGTCCCCAGTCCTGGTCCCCAGTCCTGGTCCCCAGTCCTGGTCCCCAGTCCTGGTCCCCAGTCCTGGTCCCCAGTCCTGGTCCCCAGTCCTGGTCCCCAGTCCTGGTCCCCAGTCCTGGTCCCCAGTCCTGGTCCCCAGTCCTGGTCCCCAGTCCTGGTCCCCAGTCCTGGTCCCCAGTCCTGGTCCCCAGTCCTGGTCCCCAGTCCTGGTCCCCAGTCCTGGTCCCCAGTCCTGGTCCCCAGTCCTGGTCCCCAGTCCTGGTCCCCAGTCCTGGTCCCCAGTCCTGGTCCCCAGTCCTGGTCCCCAGTCCTGGTCCCCAGTCCTGGTCCCCAGTCCTGGTCCCCAGTCCTGGTCCCCAGTCCTGGTCCCCAGTCCTGGTCCCCAGTCCTGGTCCCCAGTCCTGGTCCCCAGTCCTGGTCCCCAGTCCTGGTCCCCAGTCCTGGTCCCCAGTCCTGGTCCCCAGTCCTGGTCCCCAGTCCTGGTCCCCAGTCCTGGTCCCCAGTCCTGGTCCCCAGTCCTGGTCCCCAGTCCTGGTCCCCAGTCCTGGTCCCCAGTCCTGGTCCCCAGTCCTGGTCCCCAGTCCTGGTCCCCAGTCCTGGTCCCCAGTCCTGGTCCCCAGTCCTGGTCCCCAGTCCTGGTCCCCAGTCCTGGTCCCCAGTCCTGGTCCCCAGTCCTGGTCCCCAGTCCTGGTCCCCAGTCCTGGTCCCCAGTCCTGGTCCCCAGTCCTGGTCCCCAGTCCTGGTCCCCAGTCCTGGTCCCCAGTCCTGGTCCCCAGTCCTGGTCCCCAGTCCTGGTCCCCAGTCCTGGTCCCCAGTCCTGGTCCCCAGTCCTGGTCCCCAGTCCTGGTCCCCAGTCCTGGTCCCCAGTCCTGGTCCCCAGTCCTGGTCCCCAGTCCTGGTCCCCAGTCCTGGTCCCCAGTCCTGGTCCCCAGTCCTGGTCCCCAGTCCTGGTCCCCAGTCCTGGTCCCCAGTCCTGGTCCCCAGTCCTGGTCCCCAGTCCTGGTCCCCAGTCCTGGTCCCCAGTCCTGGTCCCCAGTCCTGGTCCCCAGTCCTGGTCCCCAGTCCTGGTCCCCAGTCCTGGTCCCCAGTCCTGGTCCCCAGTCCTGGTCCCCAGTCCTGGTCCCCAGTCCTGGTCCCCAGTCCTGGTCCCCAGTCCTGGTCCCCAGTCCTGGTCCCCAGTCCTGGTCCCCAGTCCTGGTCCCCAGTCCTGGTCCCCAGTCCTGGTCCCCAGTCCTGGTCCCCAGTCCTGGTCCCCAGTCCTGGTCCCCAGTCCTGGTCCCCAGTCCTGGTCCCCAGTCCTGGTCCCCAGTCCTGGTCCCCAGTCCTGGTCCCCAGTCCTGGTCCCCAGTCCTGGTCCCCAGTCCTGGTCCCCAGTCCTGGTCCCCAGTCCTGGTCCCCAGTCCTGGTCCCCAGTCCTGGTCCCCAGTCCTGGTCCCCAGTCCTGGTCCCCAGTCCTGGTCCCCAGTCCTGGTCCCCAGTCCTGGTCCCCAGTCCTGGTCCCCAGTCCTGGTCCCCAGTCCTGGTCCCCAGTCCTGGTCCCCAGTCCTGGTCCCCAGTCCTGGTCCCCAGTCCTGGTCCCCAGTCCTGGTCCCCAGTCCTGGTCCCCAGTCCTGGTCCCCAGTCCTGGTCCCCAGTCCTGGTCCCCAGTCCTGGTCCCCAGTCCTGGTCCCCAGTCCTGGTCCCCAGTCCTGGTCCCCAGTCCTGGTCCCCAGTCCTGGTCCCCAGTCCTGGTCCCCAGTCCTGGTCCCCAGTCCTGGTCCCCAGTCCTGGTCCCCAGTCCTGGTCCCCAGTCCTGGTCCCCAGTCCTGGTCCCCAGTCCTGGTCCCCAGTCCTGGTCCCCAGTCCTGGTCCCCAGTCCTGGTCCCCAGTCCTGGTCCCCAGTCCTGGTCCCCAGTCCTGGTCCCCAGTCCTGGTCCCCAGTCCTGGTCCCCAGTCCTGGTCCCCAGTCCTGGTCCCCAGTCCTGGTCCCCAGTCCTGGTCCCCAGTCCTGGTCCCCAGTCCTGGTCCCCAGTCCTGGTCCCCAGTCCTGGTCCCCAGTCCTGGTCCCCAGTCCTGGTCCCCAGTCCTGGTCCCCAGTCCTGGTCCCCAGTCCTGGTCCCCAGTCCTGGTCCCCAGTCCTGGTCCCCAGTCCTGGTCCCCAGTCCTGGTCCCCAGTCCTGGTCCCCAGTCCTGGTCCCCAGTCCTGGTCCCCAGTCCTGGTCCCCAGTCCTGGTCCCCAGTCCTGGTCCCCAGTCCTGGTCCCCAGTCCTGGTCCCCAGTCCTGGTCCCCAGTCCTGGTCCCCAGTCCTGGTCCCCAGTCCTGGTCCCCAGTCCTGGTCCCCAGTCCTGGTCCCCAGTCCTGGTCCCCAGTCCTGGTCCCCAGTCCTGGTCCCCAGTCCTGGTCCCCAGTCCTGGTCCCCAGTCCTGGTCCCCAGTCCTGGTCCCCAGTCCTGGTCCCCAGTCCTGGTCCCCAGTCCTGGTCCCCAGTCCTGGTCCCCAGTCCTGGTCCCCAGTCCTGGTCCCCAGTCCTGGTCCCCAGTCCTGGTCCCCAGTCCTGGTCCCCAGTCCTGGTCCCCAGTCCTGGTCCCCAGTCCTGGTCCCCAGTCCTGGTCCCCAGTCCTGGTCCCCAGTCCTGGTCCCCAGTCCTGGTCCCCAGTCCTGGTCCCCAGTCCTGGTCCCCAGTCCTGGTCCCCAGTCCTGGTCCCCAGTCCTGGTCCCCAGTCCTGGTCCCCAGTCCTGGTCCCCAGTCCTGGTCCCCAGTCCTGGTCCCCAGTCCTGGTCCCCAGTCCTGGTCCCCAGTCCTGGTCCCCAGTCCTGGTCCCCAGTCCTGGTCCCCAGTCCTGGTCCCCAGTCCTGGTCCCCAGTCCTGGTCCCCAGTCCTGGTCCCCAGTCCTGGTCCCCAGTCCTGGTCCCCAGTCCTGGTCCCCAGTCCTGGTCCCCAGTCCTGGTCCCCAGTCCTGGTCCCCAGTCCTGGTCCCCAGTCCTGGTCCCCAGTCCTGGTCCCCAGTCCTGGTCCCCAGTCCTGGTCCCCAGTCCTGGTCCCCAGTCCTGGTCCCCAGTCCTGGTCCCCAGTCCTGGTCCCCAGTCCTGGTCCCCAGTCCTGGTCCCCAGTCCTGGTCCCCAGTCCTGGTCCCCAGTCCTGGTCCCCAGTCCTGGTCCCCAGTCCTGGTCCCCAGTCCTGGTCCCCAGTCCTGGTCCCCAGTCCTGGTCCCCAGTCCTGGTCCCCAGTCCTGGTCCCCAGTCCTGGTCCCCAGTCCTGGTCCCCAGTCCTGGTCCCCAGTCCTGGTCCCCAGTCCTGGTCCCCAGTCCTGGTCCCCAGTCCTGGTCCCCAGTCCTGGTCCCCAGTCCTGGTCCCCAGTCCTGGTCCCCAGTCCTGGTCCCCAGTCCTGGTCCCCAGTCCTGGTCCCCAGTCCTGGTCCCCAGTCCTGGTCCCCAGTCCTGGTCCCCAGTCCTGGTCCCCAGTCCTGGTCCCCAGTCCTGGTCCCCAGTCCTGGTCCCCAGTCCTGGTCCCCAGTCCTGGTCCCCAGTCCTGGTCCCCAGTCCTGGTCCCCAGTCCTGGTCCCCAGTCCTGGTCCCCAGTCCTGGTCCCCAGTCCTGGTCCCCAGTCCTGGTCCCCAGTCCTGGTCCCCAGTCCTGGTCCCCAGTCCTGGTCCCCAGTCCTGGTCCCCAGTCCTGGTCCCCAGTCCTGGTCCCCAGTCCTGGTCCCCAGTCCTGGTCCCCAGTCCTGGTCCCCAGTCCTGGTCCCCAGTCCTGGTCCCCAGTCCTGGTCCCCAGTCCTGGTCCCCAGTCCTGGTCCCCAGTCCTGGTCCCCAGTCCTGGTCCCCAGTCCTGGTCCCCAGTCCTGGTCCCCAGTCCTGGTCCCCAGTCCTGGTCCCCAGTCCTGGTCCCCAGTCCTGGTCCCCAGTCCTGGTCCCCAGTCCTGGTCCCCAGTCCTGGTCCCCAGTCCTGGTCCCCAGTCCTGGTCCCCAGTCCTGGTCCCCAGTCCTGGTCCCCAGTCCTGGTCCCCAGTCCTGGTCCCCAGTCCTGGTCCCCAGTCCTGGTCCCCAGTCCTGGTCCCCAGTCCTGGTCCCCAGTCCTGGTCCCCAGTCCTGGTCCCCAGTCCTGGTCCCCAGTCCTGGTCCCCAGTCCTGGTCCCCAGTCCTGGTCCCCAGTCCTGGTCCCCAGTCCTGGTCCCCAGTCCTGGTCCCCAGTCCTGGTCCCCAGTCCTGGTCCCCAGTCCTGGTCCCCAGTCCTGGTCCCCAGTCCTGGTCCCCAGTCCTGGTCCCCAGTCCTGGTCCCCAGTCCTGGTCCCCAGTCCTGGTCCCCAGTCCTGGTCCCCAGTCCTGGTCCCCAGTCCTGGTCCCCAGTCCTGGTCCCCAGTCCTGGTCCCCAGTCCTGGTCCCCAGTCCTGGTCCCCAGTCCTGGTCCCCAGTCCTGGTCCCCAGTCCTGGTCCCCAGTCCTGGTCCCCAGTCCTGGTCCCCAGTCCTGGTCCCCAGTCCTGGTCCCCAGTCCTGGTCCCCAGTCCTGGTCCCCAGTCCTGGTCCCCAGTCCTGGTCCCCAGTCCTGGTCCCCAGTCCTGGTCCCCAGT
Source organism: Somateria mollissima (assembly GCA_951411735.1). Lineage (NCBI taxonomy): Eukaryota > Metazoa > Chordata > Aves > Anseriformes > Anatidae > Somateria > Somateria mollissima. The sequence goes on from CATOCB010000012.1 coordinate 11,577, forward strand.
CCTGGTCCCCAGTCCTGGTCCCCAGTCCTGGTCCCCAGTCCTGGTCCCCAGTCCTGGTCCCCAGTCCTGGTCCCCAGTCCTGGTCCCCAGTCCTGGTCCCCAGTCCTGGTCCCCAGTCCTGGTCCCCAGTCCTGGTCCCCAGTCCTGGTCCCCAGTCCTGGTCCCCAGTCCTGGTCCCCAGTCCTGGTCCCCAGTCCTGGTCCCCAGTCCTGGTCCCCAGTCCTGGTCCCCAGTCCTGGTCCCCAGTCCTGGTCCCCAGTCCTGGTCCCCAGTCCTGGTCCCCAGTCCTGGTCCCCAGTCCTGGTCCCCAGTCCTGGTCCCCAGTCCTGGTCCCCAGTCCTGGTCCCCAGTCCTGGTCCCCAGTCCTGGTCCCCAGTCCTGGTCCCCAGTCCTGGTCCCCAGTCCTGGTCCCCAGTCCTGGTCCCCAGTCCTGGTCCCCAGTCCTGGTCCCCAGTCCTGGTCCCCAGTCCTGGTCCCCAGTCCTGGTCCCCAGTCCTGGTCCCCAGTCCTGGTCCCCAGTCCTGGTCCCCAGTCCTGGTCCCCAGTCCTGGTCCCCAGTCCTGGTCCCCAGTCCTGGTCCCCAGTCCTGGTCCCCAGTCCTGGTCCCCAGTCCTGGTCCCCAGTCCTGGTCCCCAGTCCTGGTCCCCAGTCCTGGTCCCCAGTCCTGGTCCCCAGTCCTGGTCCCCAGTCCTGGTCCCCAGTCCTGGTCCCCAGTCCTGGTCCCCAGTCCTGGTCCCCAGTCCTGGTCCCCAGTCCTGGTCCCCAGTCCTGGTCCCCAGTCCTGGTCCCCAGTCCTGGTCCCCAGTCCTGGTCCCCAGTCCTGGTCCCCAGTCCTGGTCCCCAGTCCTGGTCCCCAGTCCTGGTCCCCAGTCCTGGTCCCCAGTCCTGGTCCCCAGTCCTGGTCCCCAGTCCTGGTCCCCAGTCCTGGTCCCCAGTCCTGGTCCCCAGTCCTGGTCCCCAGTCCTGGTCCCCAGTCCTGGTCCCCAGTCCTGGTCCCCAGTCCTGGTCCCCAGTCCTGGTCCCCAGTCCTGGTCCCCAGTCCTGGTCCCCAGTCCTGGTCCCCAGTCCTGGTCCCCAGTCCTGGTCCCCAGTCCTGGTCCCCAGTCCTGGTCCCCAGTCCTGGTCCCCAGTCCTGGTCCCCAGTCCTGGTCCCCAGTCCTGGTCCCCAGTCCTGGTCCCCAGTCCTGGTCCCCAGTCCTGGTCCCCAGTCCTGGTCCCCAGTCCTGGTCCCCAGTCCTGGTCCCCAGTCCTGGTCCCCAGTCCTGGTCCCCAGTCCTGGTCCCCAGTCCTGGTCCCCAGTCCTGGTCCCCAGTCCTGGTCCCCAGTCCTGGTCCCCAGTCCTGGTCCCCAGTCCTGGTCCCCAGTCCTGGTCCCCAGTCCTGGTCCCCAGTCCTGGTCCCCAGTCCTGGTCCCCAGTCCTGGTCCCCAGTCCTGGTCCCCAGTCCTGGTCCCCAGTCCTGGTCCCCAGTCCTGGTCCCCAGTCCTGGTCCCCAGTCCTGGTCCCCAGTCCTGGTCCCCAGTCCTGGTCCCCAGTCCTGGTCCCCAGTCCTGGTCCCCAGTCCTGGTCCCCAGTCCTGGTCCCCAGTCCTGGTCCCCAGTCCTGGTCCCCAGTCCTGGTCCCCAGTCCTGGTCCCCAGTCCTGGTCCCCAGTCCTGGTCCCCAGTCCTGGTCCCCAGTCCTGGTCCCCAGTCCTGGTCCCCAGTCCTGGTCCCCAGTCCTGGTCCCCAGTCCTGGTCCCCAGTCCTGGTCCCCAGTCCTGGTCCCCAGTCCTGGTCCCCAGTCCTGGTCCCCAGTCCTGGTCCCCAGTCCTGGTCCCCAGTCCTGGTCCCCAGTCCTGGTCCCCAGTCCTGGTCCCCAGTCCTGGTCCCCAGTCCTGGTCCCCAGTCCTGGTCCCCAGTCCTGGTCCCCAGTCCTGGTCCCCAGTCCTGGTCCCCAGTCCTGGTCCCCAGTCCTGGTCCCCAGTCCTGGTCCCCAGTCCTGGTCCCCAGTCCTGGTCCCCAGTCCTGGTCCCCAGTCCTGGTCCCCAGTCCTGGTCCCCAGTCCTGGTCCCCAGTCCTGGTCCCCAGTCCTGGTCCCCAGTCCTGGTCCCCAGTCCTGGTCCCCAGTCCTGGTCCCCAGTCCTGGTCCCCAGTCCTGGTCCCCAGTCCTGGTCCCCAGTCCTGGTCCCCAGTCCTGGTCCCCAGTCCTGGTCCCCAGTCCTGGTCCCCAGTCCTGGTCCCCAGTCCTGGTCCCCAGTCCTGGTCCCCAGTCCTGGTCCCCAGTCCTGGTCCCCAGTCCTGGTCCCCAGTCCTGGTCCCCAGTCCTGGTCCCCAGTCCTGGTCCCCAGTCCTGGTCCCCAGTCCTGGTCCCCAGTCCTGGTCCCCAGTCCTGGTCCCCAGTCCTGGTCCCCAGTCCTGGTCCCCAGTCCTGGTCCCCAGTCCTGGTCCCCAGTCCTGGTCCCCAGTCCTGGTCCCCAGTCCTGGTCCCCAGTCCTGGTCCCCAGTCCTGGTCCCCAGTCCTGGTCCCCAGTCCTGGTCCCCAGTCCTGGTCCCCAGTCCTGGTCCCCAGTCCTGGTCCCCAGTCCTGGTCCCCAGTCCTGGTCCCCAGTCCTGGTCCCCAGTCCTGGTCCCCAGTCCTGGTCCCCAGTCCTGGTCCCCAGTCCTGGTCCCCAGTCCTGGTCCCCAGTCCTGGTCCCCAGTCCTGGTCCCCAGTCCTGGTCCCCAGTCCTGGTCCCCAGTCCTGGTCCCCAGTCCTGGTCCCCAGTCCTGGTCCCCAGTCCTGGTCCCCAGTCCTGGTCCCCAGTCCTGGTCCCCAGTCCTGGTCCCCAGTCCTGGTCCCCAGTCCTGGTCCCCAGTCCTGGTCCCCAGTCCTGGTCCCCAGTCCTGGTCCCCAGTCCTGGTCCCCAGTCCTGGTCCCCAGTCCTGGTCCCCAGTCCTGGTCCCCAGTCCTGGTCCCCAGTCCTGGTCCCCAGTCCTGGTCCCCAGTCCTGGTCCCCAGTCCTGGTCCCCAGTCCTGGTCCCCAGTCCTGGTCCCCAGTCCTGGTCCCCAGTCCTGGTCCCCAGTCCTGGTCCCCAGTCCTGGTCCCCAGTCCTGGTCCCCAGTCCTGGTCCCCAGTCCTGGTCCCCAGTCCTGGTCCCCAGTCCTGGTCCCCAGTCCTGGTCCCCAGTCCTGGTCCCCAGTCCTGGTCCCCAGTCCTGGTCCCCAGTCCTGGTCCCCAGTCCTGGTCCCCAGTCCTGGTCCCCAGTCCTGGTCCCCAGTCCTGGTCCCCAGTCCTGGTCCCCAGTCCTGGTCCCCAGTCCTGGTCCCCAGTCCTGGTCCCCAGTCCTGGTCCCCAGTCCTGGTCCCCAGTCCTGGTCCCCAGTCCTGGTCCCCAGTCCTGGTCCCCAGTCCTGGTCCCCAGTCCTGGTCCCCAGTCCTGGTCCCCAGTCCTGGTCCCCAGTCCTGGTCCCCAGTCCTGGTCCCCAGTCCTGGTCCCCAGTCCTGGTCCCCAGTCCTGGTCCCCAGTCCTGGTCCCCGATGGCATCCTGAACAAGCTGCTCCAATACCTTTCCAGGGACAGAGGTGAGACTTACCTGTACTTTCCCACATCTTTCTTCCTGCCCTTCTTGATGACGGGGGTGATATTGGCTATCCTCCAGTCTGATCGTCTTTCTCCTCCTCGTCTGGAGACCCGTAGCAGACCCCCAGCACTGTGTCTCCCATACCAGCCCACCCCTTGATTCTTACTCACAAGCTCTCCAGCTGTCCATCACCCTCCCCCAGCTGGAGCTGGGTACACTCTAATTGCTCCCTCACATGAAGGGCAACCCCACCCCCTCGCTTCCCCAGCCTGCCTCTCCTAAAGAGGACAGAGCCCTCCATGGCCACGTTCCAGTCATGCAAGCTGTCCCACCACGTCTCAGTGATCGCAAGGAGGTCGTGGCCCCGCGACCAAACACAGATCTTGAGCTCATCCTGTTTATTTCCCATGCTCCGTGCACTGGTGTACAGGCACTTTAGGGAAGCAGCAGGTACAGTTACCCCGGGGGGCTGCAAGAAGAAGATACTGGATGGGGGATTGGGAGCGCTACCTTCTCTGAGGAGCCCTCAGACAATCCTATGGGAGAGCTCAGAAGTTTTTCCCTGTCTTCAACAGTGGCAGTAGTGCGAAATGTGTTCATCTGATTCGTGTCAATATGGAACAATGCTAGGGCCGCATGCTATGATGAATGTGACCTCCTGTCCTACAGACCCTTGTATAACCACGTGTCTAAGAAAAACAGAGTGGTTAATGTATATAGTTCTTGTACCTTGCAAAGGAATGTTTTTGCAATTCGTGTCAATAGAGAGCTTGAAGGGAAATGTATTTGTAGGCTTTTCCTTGAAGTCTCTGATACCTGGGGGCGGTTCAGAATAGCTGCTAACTATTATGACTATTGCATGGGACACCATGCAAGCCTCTGATATCTGGCCAGGAGATTAAGGAGACGGGGAAAACTGAAGAACGACTAAAAGACAAAGCTTGCAGGGGACGCTGCACAAGTCTCTGACGTACAGCCAAGACGGACAAAGGAGAAGGACAAGAGGGAGGAAGACTACGAGCCTTCAGCATGAGAGACCCCCAGAGGGACCACCGGAGACTGTTAACGCATGCTCCAGTAGGAGGGTTTGGATTCCGGAAACTAATTATAATAACCCTGTTTTTTTTTTTTTTTTTAGAAGTAGTAATGAATATATGTTAGCCTAGGAGCATAAAAATCAGCTGCTTGATGTAACTGGTGTGAGTCTGGGTGGATCAGAGACTCCTGGCGCACCCAGCGCTGTTTGCTTGCCTCTGTTCCTTTAATAAATTGTAAACTTTGATTGTAGTCCTCTTTTGAAGACTGAGCCAGTTATAACAAGTGGGGGCTCGTCTGGGATGGCTTTGGTTCCTGAATTCTGATTTGATCTAGGAGAGGTGCCCCACCATTTGGTGGCTCCTGTTTGAGTCAGGTCAGGACTGATGCCATCCTGAACCTGAATAAAGGTAAGCAAAGATTTTGATTTTTTTTGTTATGAGCTCCCTTGCCGGCTGCAGCCCTGTATTTTGTCCGTAATTCTGCGCGTGAAGATCTGAACGAAGACGACGGAGTCGTAAGTGTTTAAGGAGTATACCGTTCGGTTCGGTGGGATCTGGTTGCCTGTGTGTGTAAGGGTGTAACTGAGACGGAACTTAGTTCCGAAGTGAGTGTGGGGGTCTTCTAACCGTGGTTCCAATCTGCCACGAGGGACTTGGCCGGTGAAGGACTGAAGCGATTCCCAAAGGATTCGTGGGTGGGTGATAGGTCCTAAACCCCCTGCAAGACACTCTTGCTAAGGTAACCAAGGGCTGTGGGAATTGCCATAGCAAAATTCCTAGATGGGTCAGACAGAATTGAAGACCAAGGACCAGAAGAAAGGGAGCAAATTGCCAGACATACCACCAGAAAGTCCATTGGGAATAATGATTAGAAACTGGAACGATAGGGGCCCCAGAAAATGAGAGTAGATTAAAAATGGTCCAGTATTATAGGATAGAATGAGCAAAAGAACCCTTAAGACCCCTTGTATTTTGGCCGATATTTGGCTCCATGGAGGGCTGGGTCTGTCAGGCTTTGAACATCAATATTAAGAGTAGAATACCCATGGATCCGGAAGAGAGCAAGTATGCTGCAGCTGAAGCATGGAATTAGAAATTAGAGAGCGATTGATTAAGAATGAATATGTGCTACATTTGCGATGTACTGTGCCTGTGCTGCGCTTAGACCTCCAGATAACAGGAGCCCCTTGGACCCCGAGAACCAGATCAAAGGAACCTCATGGTTCCGACTTTAACCAAGGGGTCTGAGATAAGGAGGACTGTTCAAAAAGGGACAGGTTATGCATATGTATAGGAGTATTGGGAAACTTCATGTATATGTAACTCTTTACTAGATATAACCAAAGCCAGTTGCCACGTTGGGCGTGCACGACTTTGGTGGGACTACCCCCCTGTGCCGCCCAGAACGGAGTAAACGTGCCTACTTTACAATTTTACTGATCGTGGAGTCAGCTTTCTGTGAGTCATTTTGTCATCTTTCTGTGAGCCAGGCAGGAGACACTCTGCTGGGCTGTGGGATCGGCTGCGGAGCAGACGCTCCTAGGCGCGCCCTGAGTGTTTTGCTCGGAGGGGACTCCGCTCTCAGCCGCTCACCGCAGGAGCAGACAAAGACCTCCTGAAGCTGCAGACAAACGGTATGTTTTCAGCTGCTGGCGGGATACTAACGGGAGTGTTAATAATTGTATGTCTTATTCTTAAATGTCCAGGTATTTTGTGTTGAAAGCATTTGTGTAAGTGTAAGGGTTTGAAACAAAGTGTTACAAGTCACTTCACGAAGAACACAGTCAGAGACAATACTTATTTGGGTTGGTTATTATTCTAACTTACGTTCTTGTGGTATGAATGAGATGCGCTAGAGGCCTCTTGGTGTGATTGCATGATTGTGCAGTGTGAGTGAAACACAGCGTCGCTGCAAAACGAGTGCGGAGTTCCAATCCGCGGTTCCGTGTTCTCCGCGAGGGGACTGGGCGGAGACGAACAAAGTGCGTGACAGACATGAAAAGAAGTGCTGTTTTATCCAAGGTTTGATTGGTGGTGCCCAATATATGGGCCTGGCGGTGTATCTTGTGAACCTGTTTTTGCTCTTAAATGCTTTGAGTGTTACAAGAAAAAAAAGGCGGGAGCGTTATCTAAGTAACTAACAGTTGAGAAGTGTTGGTGTATTTGCTGTGGTGTTTGGTCAGTTTCCCAAGTACTGGGGGGGGCAGGGGGCTGACTGATTATCAAAGCAGAACTGAAAGAGTCATTTCTTTGGTGGTTCGGGCTTGAGCCCTGGGAATTTGGTAAGAAGGGGGAGAGCGAATTTATTTAGGCCTCAAGACCTTTTTAAACCCCCATATTGACGGATAGACAGGAGTGATTCCTTGTTTTGTATGGGCTTACTCTCGAAGTGCATGAGAAAAATTGGCATTCGGCTTGAAATTCAGTCCTGTTGAAACGTAAATTTTTGTGGAAAAGGTGGTGATTTCCGTCTAGAAGACGGAAGGCTGAGTGCTTCAGCTGTTTTCCTGAAGTTCCATGGATTTATGATTGGAACGGGGCTCATTAATAATCTGAAATAGTAAAGTTTGTATGTGGGAAGGAGCGTTTAATCCCAGAGAATTGGGACGTTGGGGAAGAAGATTAGAAAAATCTTCTAAAAACCTGCAGTAAAAAGGTTTGCGTGGAAATGGAAACAAAGGACAGTAACTAGAAAGGAATAGTAATAAATAAATGAAAGGGAATGGGAAATCAAGGAAATGAGTGATGTCCAAAACAAAGGCGTTTTAAAGAAAGCCTCCTTGGGTGCGTATTGGCACATTGGAAGGGTATTGTTAGAACTGGGGGCACAGAAAGCAAGAGGACTTTCACTAAGTATTGCAATCAATGGTGGCCACTGTATAAACTAAATGGCCACTTGATGGATCAATCGACTATAACGCTATCTTGCAATTAATGTTGTTTTTGAGGAGAGAAGGAAAATAGGATGAAATGTATTATACTGATATGTTGTTCCAGCATCTCAGAGGGAAAAGGAGTGGAATTAAGTTGGCCCCTGACTGAGCCTTTGGTGTTGGCATGAGAAAAGTACAGGCTGGAGAAAGATAAAGGAAGGGTTGAAAGGGTTGTGGAAGGTGTTAAAGGTGTGGCACGTAGTATTTAACAGAGCTGTTTGAAGTTGAATGAGCAGGGAAAGAGGATGTAGGAGTGTTAATAGTTCTGCCTCCACAGGAGGCTGTGATCTCAAAGTCACCGGTGTGAGCCCTTTGGGGCAGATGGACCGTGATGGGTGCGAGAGAGTTGTCATGGACACAGAAAAGCAACGAACTCTTAAAACAACCTGAGTTTATGAGTTAGCTCAGATTGCCAATGGGACCGCTCAGGGAACTGTTGACAATTGCATTCCCCTGACCGACCCCACGCTGAGACGATAGTCACCCCGGAAATGATGAACGGTGAATACCAAAATCTGGTTAAATTGGGAATTGAGAATCTGTTCCAACAAGATCCAGAAGAAACCCCTATGGAGTTTTTGGACCGACTCTGAAATGCAATGGAAAACAAAACAAAGCAAACACACGAAACTGGAGAAAATAGGGGCTAAGTTAGAAGAAGGAAAATGGACACTGCCAGACAGGCGAGAGAGAGTGCCAAAAGCTTATGCGAAGCAAATACTGGGACGTTTGCATGCACAAACACATTGGGGTACAAAGGCCTTAAGTGATCATTTACTTAAACTATTTGGTTGCCTTGGGATTTTTGAAATAGCAAAGCAAATTGTACAAAGTTGCTTAACTTGTCAGAAGACAAATAAGAAAGTGCTTCGACAAGCAGCCACGGGAGGGAGAAAAAACAGCTTATAGGCCTTTTGAGAAAGTACATGTTGATTTAACTGAATTGTCTAAGGTAGGGAGGATAAAATATCTATTGGTAATAGTAGATCATTCTACACAATGGGTAGAAGCTTATCCCGTAGCACGAGCTACGGCACAAATGGTGGTAAAAATTCTATTAGAACACCTGGTACCTAGATATGGGATAATCCAGTACATTGATTCTGATCAGGGCACACACTTTACTTCTAAAATAATAAAATTATGTCAATCATTAGGTATTCAGTGGGAATACCATACTCCGTGGCACCCACAAAGTTCAGGGAAAGTAGAAAGACTGAATCAAACAATAAAACAACAATTGGCTAAATTAATGATCGAGACACAGATGCCCTGGACGAGATGCTTACCATTGGCACTTTTAAACATAAGAACTAAACCACACAGTGAGACTGGATTTATCGCCATATGAAATGTTATGTGGTATGCCTTCTTCTCAAGGGATGCCTCTAGGGAACAACGTAGTTGAGGATCATAGCATCCAGAAAGGTGTAATTATTCTTGGAAGGAGATTACAAGAGCTAAGAGAAATTGGAATGATGGCTCAAACACCACCTTTAGGATTTGCTATTCGTAAAATACAACCAGGAGACAAGGTCTTAAGAAACACCTGGAGGGAAGAATCATTGAACCGCCGACGGGAGGGATGGTACCTTGTTTTCCTTATGACCTCACAGCAGAAAGGGGTTGGACCCACGCATCCAGAATAAAAGGACCAGTAACTACTGAAACTTGGAGGGTTGAGTCTGCTCCTGGGGAACTGAAACTCAAGCTACAGAAGAACTAATATTCTGGCAACGAGGCTCTGCATGAATTAAGGATGCCAAATAAAGGAGACAAGCGTAAAGGGAGGAAAGGGAGGAGGCAAGACCGGGGCAGGACCCTCCACTGCGGTGTGTATGGTCTACCGAGGGAGGCAACCCCTATGGGTATTGACTGCCGAGTGAAAGGGCCTCGACCGGACTTCTCCCACACTAAGGTCAGGTTGTCCCGAGAAAATAACATAAGAACCTTTTTTTTTTTAAACCCATATAAAATTGTGATTCGTTTTCCAGGAGCTGGATCACCCTGACAGGCTGAATGGTAACACAAACCCAAATCGACCCTGAAAGCGGGCCCAACCCCTTGATGGAAGGCGTTTGCTTATTATGATCCAGCTACGTGGGCAGAAGACGGATCCTGGGGCTATAGGACCCCAATATATATACTTAATAGAATAATTAGGTTACAAGCTGTAATAGAAAGAGTTGTAAATAAAACCGGAGATGCGCTTGGATTAATGGCAAAGCAAAATACCAGGATGAGAACTGCTTTGTATCAAAATCGCTTAGCTTTGGATTATTTACTAGAGAAGAAGTCTGTGGAAAATTTAACCTTAGTAATTGCTGTTTAGAGATTGATGATGAGGGTGTTTCTTCCTAGTAGCTGGTAGAATGCTATGTTCTGGCTTAGGATGAGAAGAGTGCTGATAATATGCTGATGTTTTAATTGTTGCAGAGCAGTGCTTACACCTAGCCAAGGACACTTCAGCTTCTCACTCTCTCCTGCCAGCAGGTAGGCTGGGGGTGCAAGAGCTGGGAGGAGGGCCGGAATGCTCGGGGTTAGGCTGGGCATCGGGCAGTGGGTGGTGAGCAATTGCATTGTGCATCACTTGTTTCGTACACATTATTACTAGTAGTACTATTATCTTCATGATTGTCATTATTATTATTGTTGTTATTATTTTCTTGTCTTTATCTCAATTCACGGGCTTCACTTTCCCGTTTCTCTCTCCCATCCCAGAGAAGGAGGGGGGGAGGTGAGCGAACAGCCATGTGTTGTTTAGCTGCCCGCTGGGTTAAACCACAACAGGAAAAAAAAGCTGTAAATGAACTTGTAAAAGAAGTGAAGAAACTTGCACACGTCCCAGTTCAGATCTCAAATGGAATCGATCTAAGCGGGTGATGGGAGGGGGTTTTTATGGGTGGTGACTGGCTTGCTAAAATAAGGATGGTTGTACTGGGGATATGTGGAGGATTGTTAATAATTCCATGTTTAATGCCTTGTATTACCAGACTAATACACTCTGTTATACAGGGAATGCAAGTATCTGCGGTACCTGTTGACCCAGAACCAGGGAAGGAGAAAACCCATTCCCTGATGATAATAAAAACAAACAAAGATCCAAAATTGGTATCAATTGGTATCAATTTGGCAAGTATTGACTTGATTGGAAAGGAAACCACAAATCAATGCCATGAAAAAGGAGATGGGGGATTGTGAAATGTGTTCATCTGATTCGTGTCAATATGGAACAATGCTAGGGCCGCATGGTATGATGAATGTGACCTCCTGTCCTACAGACCCTTGTATAACCATGTGTCTAAGAAAAACAGATTCGTGTCAATAGAGAGCTTGAAGGGAAATGTATTTGTAGGCTTTTCCTTGAAGTCTCTGATATCTGGTACCGGAGGTGGGGGGGGGGGCGGTTCAGAATAGCTGCTAACTATTATGACTATTGCATGGGACACCATGCAAGCCTCTGATATCTGGCCAGGAGATTAAGGAGACGGGGAAAACTGAAGAACGACTAAAAGACAAAGCTTGCAGGGGACGCTGCACAAGTCTCTGACGTGCAGCCAAGATGGACAAAGGAGAAGGACAAGAGGGAGGAAGACTACGAGCCTTCAGCATGAGAGACCCCCAGAGGGACCACCGGAGACTGTTAACGCATGCTCCAGTAGGAGGGTTTGGATTCCGGAAACTAATTATAATAACCCTGTTTTTATTAACCTGGGAAACACTACAACACTTATCTAAAGACAGTGACTCCTTAAAAAGAGATGTACAACATCTATCGATAAAGACAGTGACTCCTTAAAAAGAGATGGTGCAGGATACTAAAATATGTGCTAATGTTAACATTTCTAACATTTCCCCTAAACCATGTGCTGATGCCAGGAGCTAGTGCAGAATACTAAAACAGGTGCTAATGCCAACACTTCCCCCCTTTGAAAATACTTCACTCACCCATAGAGGGCAGTATTTTCATCTTCAATGCTAGTTTTACTACGTAATATAATATATTTGTACACATTATATAGGTATTAAGCTTCATTCATTGGTATGGTGTTGCTATAGGGTGGTGGCGGGGTAGTGGGAACCTCCTCATGATTTTTAGTGAGAATGGTCATTATTCTGCCATTCCATTTCCTTTTGTCGTGTGCATTGTTCATCATCCTCACACAACCCTAGCCGTCCACTCCTGGTGTTCCAAGCCGTAAATTGGTAATTTCTTTTCTTTTCACATTGAGAATGATAGAGGGGCTGTTTCTCTCTATAATACCCTTCCTGCTGTTATGTATGTTCATCTGATTCGTGTCAGTATGGAACAGTGCTAGGGCCGCGTGGTATGACGAATGTGACCTTCTGTCTTACATACCCTTGTATAACCACAAGTCTAAGAAAAACAGAATGGTTAATGTATATAGTTCTTGTACCTTGACTTTGGTTTCTTCCCTTTCCTCCCAGTGTCCCAGTCTCCCCCTCATTATAGTCAAATTATCAAATCTTCAGAAATATTCCTCAAATCCATGAGCCTATTTGCTTTTGTTATTCCGAACTCTTATTTCTAACAGTTACAGCCTTTTTGCCTTCTTTGTGGTTGATTTAGCACTGCTATAGATGTAACTGGAGTGTCCCTGTGAATGGCTGGTGAGGAATGTTTTAATTACTCGTGAAGTCTCAATAAGAAAGCTATTTGTGTTTGTATGAAGTCTTTGATGTTTGGGGGTTTCAGAACAACTGATAACAACTAGTGACTGTTATGGGATACTATGCAGGCCTCTGATATCTGGCCAGGTGGCCAAGAGATTAAGAAGAAGGAAAAAAAGAAGCTGAAGGACGGCTAGGAGACAAGACCTGCAGGGGATGCTGTATAAACTTGACATGGTGCCAAGGAGTACGAAGGGGAAGGACAAGAAAAAAACTTGGAGAGGAAGACTACGAGCCTTCAGCATGAAAGACCCCTAGAGATCCCCAGAGGGACCACCGGAGACTGACGCGCATGCTCCAGTAGGAGGGACTGGACCCCGGAAGCTAATTATAATAACCTATTTTTTTTAGAAGTAGTAATGAATATGTATTAGTCTAGGAGCATAAAAATCAGCTACTTGATGTAGCTGGTGTGCGTCCTGGTGGAGCGGAGACTCCCGGTGCACCCAGCGCTGTTTGCTTACCTCTATTCTTTTAATAAATCCTATTTTTTTTATTTAATCCTATTTTGAAGACTGAGCCATTTATAACACAGCTTTTCTGTCTCCACGACCTTTTCTGTTTCACATTGGATTGTTTTGTTTTTCTCAGTCTGGGGTAGCGGTGATGTAATTATGCCCCAGGGTATAGGATCACCTGATACGGTCTGTCCCACCGTTCCTTCAAAGGCTCTTCATACCAGTTTTTAATATAGACACTGTCCCCTGGTTGTATGTTGTGTACTGGATTCTCCAAGCCCAAAGGTCGATTCCACACCAGGACGCTGCGTAGTCGAGCTAGAGTCTTGCCAAGGGATAGAACATAGTTATACACATCCTGCTTAGCGGTAACATGCATATTCGGATTTGGTTCAGGGGACCCATAAGGTTTCCCATACAATATCTCATACGGGCTTACTGACATCCCACTCTTTGGCTTTATTCTAATCCTGAATAGGGCTATTGGTAGGGCCTGCGGCCATTGTATTTTAGCTTCCTGACAAATTTTACTTAGTTGTCCTTTCAAAGTCTGATTCATCCTTTCTAGCTGTCCGCTAGACTGTGGTCTCCATGGAGTATGTAAATTCCAAGTAATTCCTAGCAACCTACTAACCTCTTTAACCACATTAGCAATAAAATGGGGTCCTCTATCTGAGGAGATACCCAACGGTACACCAAATCTAGGGATAATTTCCTGCAGTAGCCATTTTACTGTTTCTTTTGCCTGATTGGTATGACAGGGAAGAGCCTCCGGCCATCCAGAAAAAGTGTCAACCCCTACTAACAAGTATTTGTAGCCACGGGCCTCTGGTAATTCTACAAAGTCAGTTTGCCCGTAATCCCCAGGCTCTATTCCAGTTCTAGTCCTACCCATTTCAGCATGTTTCCTTGCTACTGGATTATTCTTTAGGCAGAGCTCGCACTTTGACATTACGGATTTCGCCATTGTCAACGTGTGTACTGAGATAACACCTCGTTTCAAATAAGTCACCATCGCATCTGCTCCCCAGTGGCATTCATTATGCTTTTCTTGTAGAATCTCTCGCATTACTAGTGGGGGCACTACAACCTGTCCTGTTGTTGTTACATACCAACCATCAGAATTCTTCTGGGCCTTCAGCAAATTGGCAAGCCGTTCGTCCTCTGGGGAATACTTTGGGTCCTTGGCTAACCTAGAGCAAGATAGGCCTACCTGTGTCGGAATTAGTGCCATCATTTTCCATATTTCTCGTGCGACCTTTCGAGCCGTTGAGTCTGCTAATCTATTTCCTTCCACAATCTCTGATGTTCCTCCTTGGTGAGCTTTACAATGCATTATGGCCACCTGTTGGGGTTTCTGCACAGCCGTTATTAATTTCAATATTTCTTCTTGATATTTTACATTAGTCCCTTGCGAAGACAACATTCCTCGTTCTTTCCAGAATGCTCCATGCACATGAACTACTCCAAACGCGTATTTTGCGTCTGTCCAAATGTTAACGTTCTTGCCTTCACTTAATTCCAAAGCTCGAGTTAGAGCAACTACCTCTGCCCGTTGAGCTGATGTCCCTGGAGGTAAAGAATTTGCCTCAATCACCATTTTCGATGTTGTTACCGCATATCCTGCGTAACGAGTCCCATTTTCCACAAAGCTGCTTCCATCTGTGAAAAGTTCCCAATCTGGTTCCTTCAGTGGCTGATCCTTCAGATCTGTTCTACTGGCATAAGTATGTTCCATAACTTCCACACAGTCATGATTAAGGTCTCCTTCTTCCGTCGTCGTTCCTAAAAATACTGCTGGATTTAATAAGTTAGTGGTTTTCAAAATTCCATCATCTTGTTCAGTTAATATTGCTTGATATTTCATCATTCGGCTAGGTGATAGCCAATGGCCCCCCTTCTGTTCCAGTACCATAGTTACCATGTGTGGTACGAATACTTCGATCCGTTTTCCCAACGTAAGCTTTCTAGCCTCCTGTATGAAAAGAATGGTAGCTGCCACAGCTCTTAGGCAGGAGGGCCACCCAGCACTTACCGCATCCAGCTGTTTAGAAAAGTATCCTGCTGGTCTCTTCCAGCTCCCTAATCTTTGAGTCAGTACGCCTAACGCCAATCGTTGTCTCTCATGTACAAACAATTGAAAGTCCTTTGATAAATCTGGCAGACCCAGGGCACGTGCTTTCGCTAGGGCCTCTTTTATTTTCTTAAAAGCCTCTTGTTGCGGTATTCCCCATGTAAATGTGCAAGCTTTTTGTACTTCATAGAGGGGTTTTGCTATGAGTCCGTAGTCCATTATCCACGGTCTGCACCACCCGGCCATACCTAGGAAGGCTCGTAATTCATGTAGGTTCCGTGGTTCCGGAACTCCACAAATAGCCTGAATCCGATTAATTCCCAATTTTCTCTGTCCCTGGGATATTTCACACCCCAGGTAGATCACCGTGGTGCATGCAATTTGTGCCTTTTGTTTGGAGACCTTATACCCATTCAGCCCCAGCTGATTCAGAATATCCATAGTTACCTGAATACATTCTGATTCTTTTTCGGTAGCTATGAGTATATCATCCACATATGGCAATAGCAGATATCGTCTTCTTGGTACCTGGATTTGTCCTTGATTAGTCCACTTCTCTATTTCCTTAGCAAGCTGGCCTCCAAAAAGGGTTGGACTATTCTTAAATCCTTGGGGTAGTCTGGTCCAAGTTAATTGCATTTTCCGTCCCGTTCGTGGGTTCTCCCATTCGAAGGCGAAAAGCTTCCTACTGTTGTCATCAATAGGTATACAAAAGAAAGCATCCTTCAAATCAATCACTG
This sequence comes from Somateria mollissima, assembly GCA_951411735.1. Classification (NCBI taxonomy): domain Eukaryota; kingdom Metazoa; phylum Chordata; class Aves; order Anseriformes; family Anatidae; genus Somateria; species Somateria mollissima. Next base: position 27,050 of record CATOCB010000012.1, read on the forward strand.
TAAACCATCGATATGTTTCTTTTATAGTTGTCAGTAAGGTATAAGGATTGGCCACCACCGGGTGAATGTCTGTCGTTCTTTCATTTATTGCTCTAAGATCTTGCACCAGTCTGTATTCCCCGTTGGGTTTCTTTACTGGGAAGATCGGAGTGTTGTATTCGGACTTACACTCTTCCAGAATATGAAAATTAAGAAACTTATCTATAATCTTCACTATTGTTAACCTAGCTTCCAATTTTAATGGATACTGCTTAATTCGTATTGGTCGCGCCCCTTCCTTAAGCTCAATTTTGACTGGGGAAGCCACTTTAGATTTTCCAGGAACATCTGTCTCCCAAACTATAGGTATTACTGCATCTTCTACTTCCTTAGGAAGGTGGGGGGTGGCTTTTTCTTTAATCACTAGTACCTGTCCAATTTTTGATTCCGGGATTTTCATGATTAATTCTCCATCCTCAAATGTTATGGTAGCATTTAATTTAGTCAGTAAGTCTCGCCCCAATAGAGGAATAGGGCATTCTGGTACATATAAAAATTCATGCGTAATCTCTTTACCTCCAAACCTGTCCTGGTTTCAGTTAGAACAGAGTTAATTTTCTTCCTAGTAGCTGGTAGAATGCTATGTTTTGGCTTAGGAGGAGAAGAGTGCTGATAACACCCTGATGTTTTAATTGTTGCAGAGCAGTGCTTATACTAAGCCAAGGACATCTCAGCTTCTTGCTCTGTCCTGCCAACGGGCAGGCTGGGGGTGCAGCAAGAGCTGGGAGGGGACAGACCTAGGACAGGTGACCCAAACTAGCCAAAGAGGTATTCCATACCATCTGACGTCATGCTAAACTATATATAGGGGTGGCTAGCCGGGGGAGGGGGGCCGCACTGCTCGGGGTTAGGCTGGGCATCGGTCAGCGGGTGGTGAGCAATTGCATTGTGCATCACTTGTTTGTACACATTATTAATAGTAGTACTATTATCATCATTGTATTATTATTATTATTATTATTATTATTATTATTATTATTATTATTATTATTATTATTATTATTATTATTATTATTATTATTTTCCAGTCTTATTAAACTGTCTTTATCTCAACTCACGGGCTTCACTTTCCATTTCTCTCCCCCGTCCCAGAGAGGGAGGGGGGAGGGTGAGCGAACGGCTGTGTGGTGTTTAGCTGCCGGCCGGGTTAAACCACGACAGTCTTTTTTGAAAAAAAAAACAATCGACAAAAAGGGATTCTCTGAAAAGTTTGCTGCTCCAACTTCCAGCAGACAGTCCTTCAAACACAGAAATGAAGAAGATTCTGACCAGGATTAGGGGGGCCCTGCCTCCAGCCAGGGGGAGGAAAGGGACAGTCGAGTTTATTGGACTGTGTGGATTCGATGGCCTGGCACGTCAGACGCACAGAAGTATAAGGCTTTAGTAGACACCGGTGCACAATGTACTCTAATGCCATCGAGCTATAAAGGGCCAGAGCCCATCTGTATTTGTGGAGTGACAGGGGGATCTCAGCAGTTGACTGTATTGGAGGCTGAAGTGAGTCTGACTGGGAATGAGTGGGAAAAGCACCGTATTGCGACTGGCCCAGATGCTCCATGTATCCTTGGCACAGACTATCTTAGAAGAGGATATTTCAAGGACCCAAAAGGGTTCCGGTGGGCTTTTGGTATAGCTGCCTTAGAGACAGAGGGCATTAAACAATTATCTACCTTGCCTGGTCTCTCAGAGGACCCCTCTGTTGTGGGGTTGCTGAGGGTTGAAGAACAGCAAGTGCCAATCGCTACCACAACTGTGCACCGGCGGCAATATCGCACTAACCGAGACTCCCTGATTCCCATCCATAAGCTAATTCGTCAATTGGAGAGCCAAGGAGTGATCAGCAAGACTCATTCACCTTTCAATAGTCCCATATGGCCAGTGCGAAAGTCTAATGGTGAGTGGAGACTAACAGTGGACTATCGTGGCCTGAACGAAGTCACGCCACCATTGAGTGCTGCAGTGCCGGACATGCTGGAACTCCAGTACGAACTTGAATCCTCCCCCTGGCTGGAGGCAGGGCCCCCCTAATCCTGGTCAGAATCTTCTTCATTTCTGTGTTTGAAGGACTGTCTGCTGGAAGTTGGAGCAGCAAACTTTTCAGAGAATCCCTTTTTCCCGATTGTTTTCTTTTGCAACTCACGTACCCGTGCCTCTAGGGTCGCGGTAGATTTTCCATCCCATTTTCTCATGTCCTCTCCATGGTCTCGTAAGTAAAACCACAGGGTGGCACGGGGTGAGTACCCACCATATCGTCTTTGTGTGGATGAACGCCTACCCCCGATAGCTGAGACACTGCTTTGTACAGGTGCGGAGGAGAATAATCTCTCTTCAAGTTGGTGAACCTTTTCAGAAAGTTTCTCCCAAGTGTTCTCTTTTGGTCGGTGGACACTGGTTTGTTCAGGTGGGGAGGAAGATGGATTCTCTTTAAGTTGGTGGAACTCTTCAGAAAGTTTCTCCACAGCTGAGACGCAGGCCTGTAAGGAAGGGGAGAGACTTTCTTCGTACTGCCGAAGTTGTTTAGCCACTTCATCCACTGTGGGTTCCTCATCCTCTTTCCAGGCCATTATTGCCAATGAGCTGGCATATGATGATGGTGCACTCCGTACAAACTTCCGCCACATGGGTCGTGTACACCTGACTTCATCTGGATCTTTGGATGTTTGTCTGAGGTCTGGATCCTCATAAATCACTTCCCGTACGGCTAATTCCCTCAGGTACTGGATTCCCTTCTCCATAGTGGTCCACTTGCCTGGTAGACATAAAAGCTCTTCCTTGAAGGGATGCCTTTCCCTCACAGCTGAGAGGAGACGCCTCCAGAGGCTGTGAGATTGTGCTTCGTCTGCAATTGCTTTGTCAGTGCCTGCGTCTCTAGCAAGGGATCCCAGCCGTCTGGCTTCCCTGCCGTCTAATTCCACACAATTGGCTCCAGTGTCCCAGCACCGAAGCAGCCAGGTGACAAGCTGCTCACCTATACAGCGACCAAAATCTTTTCGCACATCTCGTAGCTCACGCTCGTATAGGTTTCGGGTAGTTACTGTTGATTTTTCGGCATCCTCATCTTCCTCCTCCTGAATCCCTGATGGCCCAGCATCGTCGTCTCTATACCTAGATTTGGCAGAAGACTCTCTGCGTTCTAAACGACTTGAATCTCTATACCATTTTTTCACCTTCTCTACAGGGGCAACTTGCACTGCTACAGCTCGTTTCTCTGACCCCGTTACAGAGTCTGCCACAGGGGTTGGAATACCCTGTGCAGGGTCAACTTGCACTGCTACAGCTCGTTTCTCTGACCCCGTTACAGAGTCTGCCACAGGGGTTGGAATACCCTGTGCAGGGTCAACTTGCACTGCTACAGCTCGTTTCTCTGACCCAGCCACAGGAGCTGGAGCAGCTGCAGGAGCTGGAGCAGCTGCAGGAACTGGAACTGGAGCGGCTGCAGGAGCTGGAACTGGAGTGTCTGCAGGAGCTGGAACTGGAGCAGCTGCAGGAACCGGAGCTGGAGCAGCTACAGGAACTGGAACTGGAGTGTCTGCAGGAGCTGGAACTGGAGCAGCTGCAGGAACCGGAGCTGGAGCAGCTACAGGAACTGGAACTGGAGTGTCTGCAGGAGCTGGAACTGGAGCGGCTGCAGAGTCCACCGTAGGGGTCGCAGTGGCCATCGGATCTGTCACAGGACTTGGAGTAGCCGCAGAGTCTGTCACTAAGTTGATAGCAGTATCAATGGCAGCTCGATAGGCATGAGCCAGGCCCCAGCACGTTACAATGATTTGTGTTACTTTGGAACTGCCAGAGTCATGACACCTTTTTTTCAAACATTCTGCCAGTTTTTTAGGATTTTGCAGTTGTTCAGGGGTGAATTTCCAAAACACTGGGGGTGCCAACTGCTCTAGATGCCTGCCCATATCCTCCCATACTCCCTGCCACCCACAACTATACTGCCTCCGGGCAGATCTCCGGATGAGCTTCCTAAGTAGTTGTTTAACTTTAAGCAAAACCTGAAGCACATTCAGGAGGCATAACAACAAGACCATGCTGGTCTGAGTATCCCAAGGATATTCAATATCTTGGAGAGCTATTGTAACAAGCTCGGAGGATAAGAGGGTGGTGAAGGAGAAAGGGAGAGTGATCAGTGATCAAGGAGGATAAGGGGGTGGTGAAGGAGAAAGGGAGAGTGATCGAGTAAGAAAAAATATCTTCCCCTTTCCCCTCCACAGATTGACTCCCTAATGAAAAAAGGCAACAGGTATAATTGCTAATAGTTTCCAAGATACAGTTTCCAAAGTATAGAGTCGACGATGTTACTGAGTACAAATACCAAGTTAGAGTCATGACCAGATATTTCATCGTCTCATAAGCCACTGTTACAACACACAGTACCACAATGATCTGAAACCAGGGCCCGGAGAGGATAAACAACATGACAGAGAGCACATACGGAAAATAATGTGCTATAATACTCAATTTGGAAAACAGGCGCAGCAGACTTGAGATTAAAGCAATCAGCATTAGGACAAGTGACTATTAAGCAGGTCTAATACTTATACCAATTTTAGTCTAACACACTCTGATCAGATCTGCCGTTATCTCAACCTTTCGAGCCCCACGTTGGGCGCCAAAACAGACTGTCATGGTTTAACCCGGCCGGCAGCTAAACACCACACAGCCGTTCGCTCACCCTCCCCCCTCCCTCTCTGGGACGGGGGAGAGAAATGGAAAGTGAAGCCCGTGAGTTGAGATAAAGACAGTTTAATAAGACTGGAAAATAATAATAATAATAATAATAATAATAATAACAACACAATGATGATAATAGTACTACTATTAATAATGTGTACAAACAAGTGATGCACAATGCAATTGCTCACCACCCGCTGACCGATGCCCAGCCTAACCCCGAGCAGTGCGGCCCCCCTCCCCCGGCTAGCCACCCCTATATATAGTTTAGCATGACATCAGATGGTATGGAATACCTCTTTGGCTAGTTTGGGTCACCTGTCCTAGGTCTGTCCCCTCCCAGCTCTTGCTGCACCCCCAGCCTGCCCGTTGGCAGGACAGAGCAAGAAGCTGAGATGCCCTTGGCTTAGTATAAGCACTGCTCTGCAACAATTAAAACATCAGGGTGTTATCAGCACTCTTCTCCTCCTAAGCCAAAACATAGCATTCTACCAGCTACTAGGAAGAAAATTAACTCTGTTCTAACTGAAACCAGGACAAAACCGTAAATCGAGGGGTTGTAGGAATGGCCGTATTTCCTCCTTCCCAGTGGCACCTACGATAGCTGTCTTTCTTTCCCCTATTTTGCCATCTAATCTATTAAGTACTGAGTACGTTGCCCCTGTATCAACTAGAAACTTTACTTCCCTATTTCCTGTATGAATTGCCACTAGGGGCTCTCCTGCTTCTCTCTGGTTTCCTGGTCAGCTGCTATAATCCCCCAGGACCATTGCTTTGGCTATTTCCTGATTTCGGAATGGATTCCCTCTACCAATCATTGGCTGTTGTCGAAGAGGACATTCATTTTTCCAGTGGCCTTCTTCCTTACAATGGGCACATTGGTTGAGACCCAGCCCATTTCCTCCCGAACCTGGATAACCTCTCTCTGCTCCTCTACCTCGACTATTCATATTCCCTCGACCTCTTCCTCTTAACCCTCCCCGTTCTCTTCCCTGGACAACTGCCAATAAATTCTGTTGTTGCCTTTTGGCTGCCTCCTTTTCTCTATTGTTACACACTTTCCAAGCAATCTCCAACAGTCTATCCAAATCCCTCAGATCTGCGCCTTCCAATTTCTGCAATTTCTTCCTAATATCTTCCTGGGCTTGTCCTAAGAAAATAAGAGCTAGCTGGGTCTTAGCTTGTTCGGTTTCCACATCCAAGTCTGTGTATTTTCTGGCCGTTTCTTTTAATCTTTCCAAAAAGGCAGATGGTGATTCCGTCCTTTCTTGCCTAACATTATATAATCTTGACCAATTTATAGTTCGGGGCATAGCATTTTGCACCCCGATCTGGACCCAGTCCTGATATCTCTTTAATCTCCTTATTCCGTCCCCTGTATTATAATGCCACTGGGGGTCTTCAGTGGGAAAATTCTGGTCCAGATTTCCAGGTACTAGCCCGTTTCGTATCTCTTCTCGAGCTCTTTCCTTGGCTGCCCGCAAAACCATATCTTTTTCTGTTGAATCCATTAAGGTATCTAAAATTACCTGTAAATCATCCCAATCTGGATTCTGAGTTTTGATTATCGTTTTCACCACTCTTGCAACTTTGTCCGGATTTTCTCTATAAGTTCCGGCTGCCTGTTTCCAAATTACTAAATCTCCGGCCGAGAAGGGTGCCTTAACATATACCGGTCCTTCCGCTCCTACTCCCTGCCGGAGGGGTGCAATTATCTTCCCCCCCCGTTCATCCACAATCCCTCCTACTCTCTGCCGTTGTCGAGTTCTACATGAGACAGGAGAGGCTAAAGTCGGGGACCTTTCCTCATTTTCCTCTTCCTCCTCTGCCCGTTCTTCCAGAGCTAACGGCGCAATTTCCAAATCTACATTTCCATCATTCATTTCTCCATTATGTTTACTATTTTCTATTGCCTGGTGCTGTATGCAACGTCCCTCCTTAGCACACGCACAACAACGATTCTCATTTAGGGTATTAAACACCATTATTCCGCAGGCACGCTGCCATTCAGGTTTTCGGCGCAAATAAAAGAACAATTCTACATATGGAAGCTCGTCATCCTTTCCTTCCCTTTTACAAAATAACATTAACTGTAAAATTGTGTTATACTGTAGTGTGCCATTCTCGGGCCAAGTCTCTTGATCCTCTAGCTTGTATTGCGGCCACCAGCCATTACAATAGTCAATCAATTTCCCTTTTCGCATTTCTTGACGAAAACCGCCCTCTTTCCAATGTGCTAATAAGCACCTGAGTGGGGATGTCCATGGGATAGGAGCATCCTGACCCAAAATCTCTTTTAGCGCTTTCATGACAATCTTATAACCTTATTGACAGTAATCACAGTAACAGGATCTGAGAATTACTATAGCAGCAAGGGTTGCCGAAGCAACGAGGTGCCGCCTAAGCGGCAGCACACTTCCCTAAAAGCTGTCGGAACAGCAGTGTGCTTCACAGGATCTGAGAATTACTATAGCAACAAGGGTTGCCGAAGCAACGAGGTGCCGCCTAAGCGGCAGCACACTTCCCTAAAAGCTGTCGGAACAGCAGTGTGCTTCACCCGATATCGTGCCGACCCCCCCCCCCCCCCCCCTTTTCGACACAAACCAACACAATTACCAATACTGACCTCCAATGCCGAACCTGCGGAGCTTTCACTCCGTCTGACGGACGGCGCCTAGGCTTACCCTGGAAGCTTCCTGCCCAACCGAGCGTGGCTTTCGCCGCGTCTGACCGGCAGGCTTTCCAGACCAGATCGGTACCGAAAACCAGAAAGCACCTTTGCTTACCTATCCCGTGGTACGTCGTGAGCAGAGGAGGTCGGTCGCGGTCGATGGCTCCCCGAGAAACTCCCCGGTGCCGGCTGGAGCGTAATCGAAACACGATCTGCCTCAGCAGTGCCCACGCCGTCCCATCTGGGTCGCCAAAATGTTAGCGTAGCAGACACATAACCACAACGTGATTATATGAAGGTGCTTTATTCAGCGCTGGAAACCAGGGGCAGGTGCCCAAATCTGGCTTCAAATCCCGTTACATCCCCACCGCAAATTTATATTCTTGGAGATACATAAATTCATACATATTCATTTCAAGCTGCAACATCAGCCTCAGTGACTCCTCCCTTGACTCCTCCCTACTTGCACATGCGCAGCACCGTCTGGTGGTCTTCCTGGTGGTCTTCATGATGAAGTAAAGAGTCTTCCTCTCTGCTGAACTATTCACCTTTCTTCTCTGCGCATGCTCTTTCCAACTCTCCATGTTATTTTGCCATCTTCCAAGTTCTTATCAAAGGTCGAGGTGTACCTGTTCATCCTCAGGGTCTTCCTGTGAAGAATCTCGCGTCTCTTTATCAGATTAGGATCTCATTGATAGTATATTACCTGGGAAACACTACAACACTTATCTAAAGACAGTGACTCCTTAAAAAGAGATGGTGCAGGATACTAAAATATGTGCTAATGTTAACATTTCTAACATTTCCCCTAAACCATGTGCTGATGCCAGGAGCTAGTGCAGAATACTAAAACAGGTGCTAATGCCAACACTTGGATTAATGGCAAAGCAAAATACCAAGATGAGAACTGCTTTGTATCAAAATCGCTTAGCTTTGGATTATTTACTAGAGAAGAAGTCTGTGGAAAATTTAACCTTAGTAATTGCTGTTTAGAGATTGATGATGAGGGTGTTTCTTCCTAGTAGCTGGTAGAATGCTATGTTCTGGCTTAGGATGAGAAGAGTGCTGATAATATGCTGATGTTTTAATTGTTGCAGAGCAGTGCTTACACCTAGCCAAGGACACTTCAGCTTCTCACTCTCTCCTGCCAGCAGGTAGGCTGGGGGTGCAAGAGCTGGGAGGAGGGCCGGAATGCTCGGGGTTAGGCTGGGCATCGGGCAGTGGGTGGTGAGCAATTGCATTGTGCATCACTTGTTTCGTACACATTATTACTAGTAGTACTGTTATCTTCATGATTGTCATTATTATTATTGTTGTTATTATTTTCTTGTCTTTATCTCAATTCACGGGCTTCACTTTCCCGTTTCTCTCTCCCATCCCAGAGAAGGAGGGGGGGAGGTGAGCGAACAGCCATGTGTTGTTTAGCTGCCCGCTGGGTTAAACCACAACAGGAAAAAAAAGCTGTAAATGAACTTGTAAAAGAAGTGAAGAAACTTGCACACGTCCCAGTTCAGATCTCAAATGGAATCGATCTAAGCGGGTGATGGGAGGGGGGCTTTATGGGTGGTGATTGGCTTGCTAAAATAAGGATGGTTGTACTGGGGATATGTGGAGGATTGTTAATAATTCCATGTTTAATGCCTTGTATTACCAGACTAATACACTCTGTTATACAGGGAATGCAAGTATCTGCGGTACCTGTTGACCCAGAACCAGGGAAGGAGAAAACCCATTCCCTGATGATAATAAAAACAAACAAAGATCCAAAATTGGTATCAATTGGTATCAATTCGGCAAGTATTGACTTGATTGGAAAGGAAACCACAAATCAATGCCATGAAAAAGGAGATGGGGGATTGTGAAATGTGTTCATCTGATTCGTGTCAATATGGAACAATGCTAGGGCCGCATGCTATGATGAATGTGACCTCCTGTCCTACAGACCCTTGTATAACCATGTGTCTAAGAAAAACAGATTCGTGTCAATAGAGAGCTTGAAGGGAAATGTATTTGTAGGCTTTTCCTTGAAGTCTCTGATATCTGGTACCGGAGGTGGGGGGGGCGGTTCAGAATAGCTGCTAACTATTATGACTATTGCATGGGACACCATGCAAGCCTCTGATATCTGGCCAGGAGATTAAGGAGACGGGGAAAACTGAAGAACGACTAAAAGACAAAGCTTGCAGGGGACGCTGCACAAGTCTCTGACGTGCAGCCAAGATGGACAAAGGAGAAGGACAAGAGGGAGGAAGACTACGAGCCTTCAGCATGAGAGACCCCCAGAGGGACCACCGGAGACTGTTAACGCATGCTCCAGTAGGAGTGTTTGGATTCAGGAAACTAATTATAATAACCCTGTTGTTTTTTTTTAGAAGTAGTAATGAATATGTGTTAGCCTAGGAGCATAAAAATCAGCTGCTTGATGTAACTGGTGTGCATCTGGGTGGATCAGAGACTCCCAGCGCAGTTTGCTTACCTCTATTCCTTTAATAAATTGTAAAGTTTGTTTGTAGTCCTATTTTGAAGACTGAGGCATCTATAACAGTAGTGAGGACTTCCCCCAGCCCTTCTCTGTCACCTTTAGCTCCCCTCCCTTCCCCCATCAAACCTAGTTTAAAGCCCTGGTAATCAGCCCAGAGAGCTTGCTCCCCAACACACTTGTGCCCCACTTGCCCAGTCCTGGTCCCCAGATTTTTGCGCCAGGAACATGATTCCACAGAGCCTTTAAGCCTTTCTGTAGCTTTAAAGATGCTGAAGTGGTCCCTGGCTTAAGAAGAACTAGTTCCCCGCCTGGCACTACGAATCGTTGCTTAGGGCGAAAAGCTGAGGCTCTTGTCTGTTACGTGAACAGCCAGGGAGACTCAGCCTCCCTTCTCTGTTAAGTTCGGTGCTGCCTGGCCTTAACGTTTTCAGTATTAACGTTTTCAGTACTCAGTAGCGTCCCCCAGGCTCTTGTATTTTGAGAGGGACTGCACTCCCCTTACGTCATATGGGAATCCCAGTTTTCTGTCTCAAGGGTGAATGGTGTAAGGCACTTACAAATCAATGCAGATTGTCGCTGTTGTCCATTGCCATGTAAATTAAGGCCATGCAAGTACCTTCTACGGTTTCTTCTTCCCTGTCATTTGTTATCCAGTTTCTACAAAATATTACATATTTGGTGAAATGCCTTAAAACAACATTACTTTTTAATTAACTTTTTTTTTTTTTTTTTCTCTCTCTAGATCTGCCAGTAGCTGACAGAGTAGAAAGGTGTGCTTCTCTCTCTTTCTTGTATAGAGTTAGAGGCAATGCCTGATATCCGGCCAAGATGGACAAAGGAGAAGGACAAGGACAAAGCCTGGGAGGAAGACTATGAGCCTTCAGCGCGAGAGACCCCCAGAAGGACCACCGGGGACTGATACGCATGCGCCAGTGGGAGGGTTCGGAATCCGGGAACTGATTATAATAACCCTGCCTTTTCCAGAAGTAGTAATGAACATGTATTAGCCTAGGAGCAGAAAAAGCTGCTGCCTGATGTAATGTGTGTGCGTGTTGGAGGAGCCCAGACTCCCTGCGCACCCAGCGCTCTTTACTTGCCTTTTATTAACCCCATAAATAAATCTCATAAAGCTAAGTTGACTCGGAATTTATAACAGTGTGATGAAAACTGTTGCACTCCAAGTTGGGAAGGGGAGAGGAAAATGTTCATGTATACGTGAGAATTGTACTCAAACAGCTGATTACACCTTTGCTTGCACCTTTTAAGGGAAAACTTTAAACCTGAGAAGCAACAGGCAGTTTTCTACGTTTCCTGATACGATAACGCGGTATATGATATAGGGATGATATCATACCTATAGTCTGCTGCAGGCTGAAAAGTAGCCTGTGCCTCAGGTACCGTTTTAGGCCTTTGCTACTACATCCCTGTAAGTCTTCAAAAGGGAAATGAAATGATCCTACCCCGAAGAAACACCGTCCAGAAGACACTTGAGTTGTTAGGGCCTGACTTCTCAATGAAACCAAAGGCAGGGATCTTAGTGACCTGAAGAAAGAGGCTTTCATCTCTCCTGGCTTGTTTACTCCTGAAGGAGCATGAAAGAGACCGCGTGTCCTTGTATGTGAAGAGGAGGTGAAGGAACAGCTAGTGCAAGGAACACGCAAATCCGTTGCGCCAGACTAATAGGTGGTTGTCTCTGAGCTGGGAGACTGCAACAGAAACACAGAATTATCTAGGTTGGAAGAGACCTCCAAGATCACCGAGTCCAACCTCTGACCTAACACTAACAGTCCTCCACTAAACCATATCACTGAGCTCTACATCTAAATGTCTTTTAAAGACCTCCAGGGATGGTGACTCCACCACTTCCCTGGGCAGCCCATTCCAATGCCTAGCAGCCCTTTCAGTAAAGAAGTTCTTCCTAATATCCAACCTAAACCTCCCCTGGCACAACTTTAGGCCATTTCTCCTCGTCCTGTCACCAGGCACGTGGGAAAATTGACCAACCCCCACCTCGCTACAGCCTCCTTTTTGTGTACCTGTAGAGTGTGATAAGGTCGCCCCTGAGCCTCCTCTTCTCCAGGCTGAACAAGCCCAGCTCCCTCAGCCGCTCCTCGTAGGACTTGTTCTCCAGACCCCTCACCAGCTTTGTGGCGCTTCTCTGGACTCGCTCGAGCACCTCGATGTCCTTCTTGTAGCGAGGGGCCCAAAACTGAACACAGTACTTGAGGTGCGGCCTCACTAGAGCCGAGTCCAGGGGGACAATCGCTTCCCTAGACCTGCTGGCCACACTGCTTCTTATGCAAGCCAGGATGCTGTTGGCCTTCTTGGCCACCTGAGCACCTGAGTGGGCTGGCTCATATTCAGCCCACTATCCACCAATACTCCCAGGTCCTTCTCTGCCAGGCAGCTTTCCAACCACTCCGCCATCTTCAAACTTCCAGATCTAGAGGAACACGCTGGCTGCAGCCTAAAAGCCACGTGTACGGAAGCTCCCCCAAGCCAGCCAATCTTCTCCCCACGACCTGCCAGAAAACAGCTGTCCTGCTTTCAGCTAGGATAGAGTTAATTTTCCTCCTAGGAGCTGGTAGGGTGCTATGTTGCGGATTAGGATGGACACAGAGTCACAGAATCACAGAATTTCTAGGTTGGAAGAGACCTCAAGATCACCGAGTCCAACCTCTGACCTAACACTAACAGTCCTCCACTAAACCATATCCCTAAGTTCAACGTCTAAACGTCTTTTAAAGACCTCCAGGGATGGTGACTCCACCACTTCCCTGGGCAGCCCGTTCCAATGTCTAACAACCCTTTTGGTAAAGAAGTTCTTCCTAACATCCAACCTAAAACTCCCCTGGCGCAACTTAAGCCCATTCCCCCTCGTCCTGTCACCAGGCACGTGGGAGAACAGACCAACCCCACCTCGCTACAGCCTCCTTTTTGTGTACCTGTAGAGAGCGATAAGGTCGCCCCTGAGCCTCCTCTTCTCCAGGCTGAACAAGCCCAGCTCCCTCAGCCGCTCCTCGTAGGACTTGTTCTCCAGACCCCTCACCAGCTTCGTTGCCCTTCTCTGGACTCGCTCGAGCACCTCGATGTCCTTCTTGTAGCGAGGGGCCCAAAACTGAACACACTACTCGAGGTGCGGCCTCACTAGAGCCGAGTACAGGGGGACGATCACTTCCTTAGCCCTGCTGGCCACACTGCTTCTTATACAAGCCAGGATGCCGTTGGCCTTCTTGGCCACCTGAGCACACTGCTGGCTCATATTCAGCCGACTGTCAACCAATACTCCCAGGTCCTTCTCCACCAGGCAGCTTTCCAACCATTCCTCTCCCAGTCTGTAGCTCTGCTTGGGGTTATTGCGCCCCAGGTGCAGGACCCGGCACTTGGCCTTCTTGAACTTCATGCAGTTGACCTCAGCCCATCGGTCCAGCCTATCCAGATCCTCCTGCAGAGCCTTCCTACCCTCGAGCAGATCGACACACGCACCTAACTTGGTGTCATCTGCGAACTTACTGAGGGTGCACTCAATGCCCTCAACCAGATCATCGATGAAGATACTAAAGAGGACTGGCCCCAGCACCGAGCCCTGGGGAACGCCACTAGTGACCGGCCTCCAACTGGATTTGACTCCATTCACCACGACTCTTTGGGCCCGGCTATCCAGCCAGTTTCTAACCCAACGAAGCGTGCGCCAGTCCAAGCCAAGAGCAGCCAGTTTCTTGAGGAGAATGCTGTGGGAAACGGTGTCAAAAGCCTTGCTGAAGTCAAGGTAGACCACATCCACAGCCTTTCCCTCATCCACCAAGCGCGTCACTTTGTCATAGAAGGAGATCAGGTTCGTCAAGCAGGACCTGCCTGTCATAAACCCATGCTGACTGGGCCTGATCGCCTGCTTGCCCTGCAAGTGCCGCATGATGACTCTCAAGATAATCTGCTCCATGAGCTTCCCTGGCACTGAGGTCGAACTGACAGGCCTATAGTTCCCCGGGTCTGCCCTCCGGCCCTTCTTGTAGATGGGCGTCACGTTTGCTAGCCGCCAGTCAACTGGGACCTCCCCCGATAGCCAGGACTGCTGATAAATGATGGAAAGCGGCTTGGCCAGCTCCTCTGCCAGTTCTCTCAGTACCCTCGGGTGGATCCCATCCGGCCCCATCGACTTGCGCACATCCAAGTGCCGTAGCAGGTCGCCAACCATTTCTTCGTGGATAGTGAGGGCCACATTCTGCTCCCCATCCCCTTCCGCCAGCTCAGGGTACTGGGTATCCAGAGAACAACCTGTATTGCCGCTGAAGACTGAGGCAAAGAAGGCATTAAGCACCTCCGCCTTTTCCTCATCTTTTGTAACAAGGTTTCCCCCCGCATCCAGTAAAGGAGGGAGATTCTCCTTAGTCCTCCGTTTTGCGTCGATGTATTTGCAAAAAGATTTTTTGTTGTCTTTAACGGCAGTAGCCAGGTTGAGCTCCAGATGAGCCTTGGCCTTTCTAATTTTGTCCCTGCACAGCCTCATAACATCCTTATAGTCCTCCTCAGTGGCCCGCCCTTTCTTCCAAAGATTATAAACCCTCTTTTGTCTCCTAAGCTCAAGCTGCAAGTCTCTGTTGAGCCAGGCCGGTCTTCTTCCACGCCGGCTCGTCTTTGGGCACGTGGGGACAGACCGCTCCTGCGCCATTAAGATTTCCTTCTTGAAGAGCGCCCAGCCTTCCTGGACTCGTCTGCCCTTCAGAACCGCCTCCCAAGGGACTCTACCAACCAGTGTCCTGAGCAGCTCAAAGTCAACCCTCCGGAAGTCCAATACAGCGGTTTTACTGGTCCCCTTCCTGGCCTCGCCAAGAATAGAGAACTCCACCATTTCGTGGTCACTCTGCCCAAGACAGCTTCCGACCACCACATCTCCCACCAGTCCTTCTCTGTTTGTGAAGAGAAGGTCTAACGGGGCACCGCCCCTGGTAGGCTCACTAACCAGCTGTGTCAGGAAGCTATCTTCCACGCTCTCCAGAAACCTCCTAGACTGCTTTCTCTGGGCTGTGTTGTGCTTCCAGGATACGTCAGGGAAGTTGAAGTCCCCCACGAGAACAAGCGCCGACGATTTCGCAACTTCTGTCAGCTGCCTGTAGAACTCCTCATCCGTCTCCTCGTCCTGGTTCGGCGGTCTGTAACAGACCCCGACCAGGGCGCTAGCCTTGTTGGCCTTCCCGCCGATCCTAACCCAAAGGGACTCAACCTTGTCATTCCCAGCCTCGAGTTCCACAACATCGAAAGATTCTCTACTATAGAGAGCCACACCACCCCCCCTTGTGTGCTGCCTGTCCCTTCTGAAGAGCTTATAGCCAGTCATTGCAGCACTCCAGTCATGAGAGTGGTCTCACCACCACGTCTCCGTGATGGCAACCAAGTCGTAGCCTGCCTGCTGCACGATGGCTTCCAGCTCCTCCTGTTTGTTACCCATGCTGCGTGCATTGGTGTAGATGCACTTCAGCTGGGCCATTGCCTTATCCCCCGGCCTTGCCATTGTTCCCCCTGGCACAGCTCCAACAAGCCTTGAGTGAACGAACGGCTGTGCGGTGCTTAGCTGCTGGCTGGGGGAAACCACGACGACAGCAATGTAGTCATGTAACCAAATTAAAGCCAAAACTTTCAGCCCGGTCCTTGACCTGAATAGGGAGTGAGGACCCGGATCCTGGCATTTATACGTGATAGATATGCAGCCAAAGTAAATACTGCAGTCGGAGGTCATGGCGCTAGATTTTGAAAAGTCCTGCATGGAGAAGAGATCTCAGAAAAGAAAATTTAAGCAACATTAATGTCAAGTAAAGTCTTTCTGATTGCTATATTCCTTATCTGTTGTGACGAGACAGATGAAAATCTATGACGGCAATTTTGCCTTTTAGGTCATTTTCTTTTTTTCTTTTATTTATTTCTTCTTTTTATGTTGACTTATCTTATTTTAACAGGCTCTGTACTAATTTTCCTCACAGAATGACTAGCAGAAAGATGACCCTTACACATGCCTTTTGTATTTAATTCATTAGGTCAACTCTAACCACTAAGCCCCTTGTCAGGTTGTTTCTGTTAGCAATAAGGAGCAATTGAACCTTAAACATTGAAACGAGGTTGATGAGCCTATTCCACAAAGTCTCATGACTCCAAACATGTGAAGTGAAATCTGCCAGGTGGGGCTCATTTGACCTTTGCTATATAGGAAGCATGAGGAGTTATGGGAAGAATTGCCACTCCCGAGGAGTTTGAGGTTCAGGTTACTTAGGGTGCTCTTCTACTGTCCTGGTGAAATGGACTTAGTGTTCCCAAATAGGCTGCTTTTTCTTCGTGTTTTCTTCCATCTCTGAGAAATACTTTTGGAGACACTATGAGCTAGTAATAACGGCGCTGACTACTCAGAACAGGAAAACCCTGGTGGTGCTACTTCCCTGTGAAGTTGTTCGTCAGTGAGTCAAATTCAGAAGCTGGCAGGTAAGTGCTTAGGGGTTAAAAATTTGATTTGGGTTGGGATGGGGAGCTTGAGGACTCCTTTTACCTTGCCTGGTCCCCAGTCCTGGTCCCCAGTCCTGGTCCCCAGTCCTGGTCCCCAGTCCTGGTCCCCAGTCCTGGTCCCCAGTCCTGGTCCCCAGTCCTGGTCCCCAGTCCTGGTCCCCAGTCCTGGTCCCCAGTCCTGGTCCCCAGTCCTGGTCCCCAGTCCTGGTCCCCAGTCCTGGTCCCCAGTCCTGGTCCCCAGTCCTGGTCCCCAGTCCTGGTCCCCAGTCCTGGTCCCCAGTCCTGGTCCCCAGTCCTGGTCCCCAGTCCTGGTCCCCAGTCCTGGTCCCCAGTCCTGGTCCCCAGTCCTGGTCCCCAGTCCTGGTCCCCAGTCCTGGTCCCCAGTCCTGGTCCCCAGTCCTGGTCCCCAGTCCTGGTCCCCAGTCCTGGTCCCCAGTCCTGGTCCCCAGTCCTGGTCCCCAGTCCTGGTCCCCAGTCCTGGTCCCCAGTCCTGGTCCCCAGTCCTGGTCCCCAGTCCTGGTCCCCAGTCCTGGTCCCCAGTCCTGGTCCCCAGTCCTGGTCCCCAGTCCTGGTCCCCAGTCCTGGTCCCCAGTCCTGGTCCCCAGTCCTGGTCCCCAGTCCTGGTCCCCAGTCCTGGTCCCCAGTCCTGGTCCCCAGTCCTGGTCCCCAGTCCTGGTCCCCAGTCCTGGTCCCCAGTCCTGGTCCCCAGTCCTGGTCCCCAGTCCTGGTCCCCAGTCCTGGTCCCCAGTCCTGGTCCCCAGTCCTGGTCCCCAGTCCTGGTCCCCAGTCCTGGTCCCCAGTCCTGGTCCCCAGTCCTGGTCCCCAGTCCTGGTCCCCAGTCCTGGTCCCCAGTCCTGGTCCCCAGTCCTGGTCCCCAGTCCTGGTCCCCAGTCCTGGTCCCCAGTCCTGGTCCCCAGTCCTGGTCCCCAGTCCTGGTCCCCAGTCCTGGTCCCCAGTCCTGGTCCCCAGTCCTGGTCCCCAGTCCTGGTCCCCAGTCCTGGTCCCCAGTCCTGGTCCCCAGTCCTGGTCCCCAGTCCTGGTCCCCAGTCCTGGTCCCCAGTCCTGGTCCCCAGTCCTGGTCCCCAGTCCTGGTCCCCAGTCCTGGTCCCCAGTCCTGGTCCCCAGTCCTGGTCCCCAGTCCTGGTCCCCAGTCCTGGTCCCCAGTCCTGGTCCCCAGTCCTGGTCCCCAGTCCTGGTCCCCAGTCCTGGTCCCCAGTCCTGGTCCCCAGTCCTGGTCCCCAGTCCTGGTCCCCAGTCCTGGTCCCCAGTCCTGGTCCCCAGTCCTGGTCCCCAGTCCTGGTCCCCAGTCCTGGTCCCCAGTCCTGGTCCCCAGTCCTGGTCCCCAGTCCTGGTCCCCAGTCCTGGTCCCCAGTCCTGGTCCCCAGTCCTGGTCCCCAGTCCTGGTCCCCAGTCCTGGTCCCCAGTCCTGGTCCCCAGTCCTGGTCCCCAGTCCTGGTCCCCAGTCCTGGTCCCCAGTCCTGGTCCCCAGTCCTGGTCCCCAGTCCTGGTCCCCAGTCCTGGTCCCCAGTCCTGGTCCCCAGTCCTGGTCCCCAGTCCTGGTCCCCAGTCCTGGTCCCCAGTCCTGGTCCCCAGTCCTGGTCCCCAGTCCTGGTCCCCAGTCCTGGTCCCCAGTCCTGGTCCCCAGTCCTGGTCCCCAGTCCTGGTCCCCAGTCCTGGTCCCCAGTCCTGGTCCCCAGTCCTGGTCCCCAGTCCTGGTCCCCAGTCCTGGTCCCCAGTCCTGGTCCCCAGTCCTGGTCCCCAGTCCTGGTCCCCAGTCCTGGTCCCCAGTCCTGGTCCCCAGTCCTGGTCCCCAGTCCTGGTCCCCAGTCCTGGTCCCCAGTCCTGGTCCCCAGTCCTGGTCCCCAGTCCTGGTCCCCAGTCCTGGTCCCCAGTCCTGGTCCCCAGTCCTGGTCCCCAGTCCTGGTCCCCAGTCCTGGTCCCCAGTCCTGGTCCCCAGTCCTGGTCCCCAGTCCTGGTCCCCAGTCCTGGTCCCCAGTCCTGGTCCCCAGTCCTGGTCCCCAGTCCTGGTCCCCAGTCCTGGTCCCCAGTCCTGGTCCCCAGTCCTGGTCCCCAGTCCTGGTCCCCAGTCCTGGTCCCCAGTCCTGGTCCCCAGTCCTGGTCCCCAGTCCTGGTCCCCAGTCCTGGTCCCCAGTCCTGGTCCCCAGTCCTGGTCCCCAGTCCTGGTCCCCAGTCCTGGTCCCCAGTCCTGGTCCCCAGTCCTGGTCCCCAGTCCTGGTCCCCAGTCCTGGTCCCCAGTCCTGGTCCCCAGTCCTGGTCCCCAGTCCTGGTCCCCAGTCCTGGTCCCCAGTCCTGGTCCCCAGTCCTGGTCCCCAGTCCTGGTCCCCAGTCCTGGTCCCCAGTCCTGGTCCCCAGTCCTGGTCCCCAGTCCTGGTCCCCAGTCCTGGTCCCCAGTCCTGGTCCCCAGTCCTGGTCCCCAGTCCTGGTCCCCAGTCCTGGTCCCCAGTCCTGGTCCCCAGTCCTGGTCCCCAGTCCTGGTCCCCAGTCCTGGTCCCCAGTCCTGGTCCCCAGTCCTGGTCCCCAGTCCTGGTCCCCAGTCCTGGTCCCCAGTCCTGGTCCCCAGTCCTGGTCCCCAGTCCTGGTCCCCAGTCCTGGTCCCCAGTCCTGGTCCCCAGTCCTGGTCCCCAGTCCTGGTCCCCAGTCCTGGTCCCCAGTCCTGGTCCCCAGTCCTGGTCCCCAGTCCTGGTCCCCAGTCCTGGTCCCCAGTCCTGGTCCCCAGTCCTGGTCCCCAGTCCTGGTCCCCAGTCCTGGTCCCCAGTCCTGGTCCCCAGTCCTGGTCCCCAGTCCTGGTCCCCAGTCCTGGTCCCCAGTCCTGGTCCCCAGTCCTGGTCCCCAGTCCTGGTCCCCAGTCCTGGTCCCCAGTCCTGGTCCCCAGTCCTGGTCCCCAGTCCTGGTCCCCAGTCCTGGTCCCCAGTCCTGGTCCCCAGTCCTGGTCCCCAGTCCTGGTCCCCAGTCCTGGTCCCCAGTCCTGGTCCCCAGTCCTGGTCCCCAGTCCTGGTCCCCAGTCCTGGTCCCCAGTCCTGGTCCCCAGTCCTGGTCCCCAGTCCTGGTCCCCAGTCCTGGTCCCCAGTCCTGGTCCCCAGTCCTGGTCCCCAGTCCTGGTCCCCAGTCCTGGTCCCCAGTCCTGGTCCCCAGTCCTGGTCCCCAGTCCTGGTCCCCAGTCCTGGTCCCCAGTCCTGGTCCCCAGTCCTGGTCCCCAGTCCTGGTCCCCAGTCCTGGTCCCCAGTCCTGGTCCCCAGTCCTGGTCCCCAGTCCTGGTCCCCAGTCCTGGTCCCCAGTCCTGGTCCCCAGTCCTGGTCCCCAGTCCTGGTCCCCAGTCCTGGTCCCCAGTCCTGGTCCCCAGTCCTGGTCCCCAGTCCTGGTCCCCAGTCCTGGTCCCCAGTCCTGGTCCCCAGTCCTGGTCCCCAGTCCTGGTCCCCAGTCCTGGTCCCCAGTCCTGGTCCCCAGTCCTGGTCCCCAGTCCTGGTCCCCAGTCCTGGTCCCCAGTCCTGGTCCCCAGTCCTGGTCCCCAGTCCTGGTCCCCAGTCCTGGTCCCCAGTCCTGGTCCCCAGTCCTGGTCCCCAGTCCTGGTCCCCAGTCCTGGTCCCCAGTCCTGGTCCCCAGTCCTGGTCCCCAGTCCTGGTCCCCAGTCCTGGTCCCCAGTCCTGGTCCCCAGTCCTGGTCCCCAGTCCTGGTCCCCAGTCCTGGTCCCCAGTCCTGGTCCCCAGTCCTGGTCCCCAGTCCTGGTCCCCAGTCCTGGTCCCCAGTCCTGGTCCCCAGTCCTGGTCCCCAGTCCTGGTCCCCAGTCCTGGTCCCCAGTCCTGGTCCCCAGTCCTGGTCCCCAGTCCTGGTCCCCAGTCCTGGTCCCCAGTCCTGGTCCCCAGTCCTGGTCCCCAGTCCTGGTCCCCAGTCCTGGTCCCCAGTCCTGGTCCCCAGTCCTGGTCCCCAGTCCTGGTCCCCAGTCCTGGTCCCCAGTCCTGGTCCCCAGTCCTGGTCCCCAGTCCTGGTCCCCAGTCCTGGTCCCCAGTCCTGGTCCCCAGTCCTGGTCCCCAGTCCTGGTCCCCAGTCCTGGTCCCCAGTCCTGGTCCCCAGTCCTGGTCCCCAGTCCTGGTCCCCAGTCCTGGTCCCCAGTCCTGGTCCCCAGTCCTGGTCCCCAGTCCTGGTCCCCAGTCCTGGTCCCCAGTCCTGGTCCCCAGTCCTGGTCCCCAGTCCTGGTCCCCAGTCCTGGTCCCCAGTCCTGGTCCCCAGTCCTGGTCCCCAGTCCTGGTCCCCAGTCCTGGTCCCCAGTCCTGGTCCCCAGTCCTGGTCCCCAGTCCTGGTCCCCAGTCCTGGTCCCCAGTCCTGGTCCCCAGTCCTGGTCCCCAGTCCTGGTCCCCAGTCCTGGTCCCCAGTCCTGGTCCCCAGTCCTGGTCCCCAGTCCTGGTCCCCAGTCCTGGTCCCCAGTCCTGGTCCCCAGTCCTGGTCCCCAGTCCTGGTCCCCAGTCCTGGTCCCCAGTCCTGGTCCCCAGTCCTGGTCCCCAGTCCTGGTCCCCAGTCCTGGTCCCCAGTCCTGGTCCCCAGTCCTGGTCCCCAGTCCTGGTCCCCAGTCCTGGTCCCCAGTCCTGGTCCCCAGTCCTGGTCCCCAGTCCTGGTCCCCAGTCCTGGTCCCCAGTCCTGGTCCCCAGTCCTGGTCCCCAGTCCTGGTCCCCAGTCCTGGTCCCCAGTCCTGGTCCCCAGTCCTGGTCCCCAGTCCTGGTCCCCAGTCCTGGTCCCCAGTCCTGGTCCCCAGTCCTGGTCCCCAGTCCTGGTCCCCAGTCCTGGTCCCCAGTCCTGGTCCCCAGTCCTGGTCCCCAGTCCTGGTCCCCAGTCCTGGTCCCCAGTCCTGGTCCCCAGTCCTGGTCCCCAGTCCTGGTCCCCAGTCCTGGTCCCCAGTCCTGGTCCCCAGTCCTGGTCCCCAGTCCTGGTCCCCAGTCCTGGTCCCCAGTCCTGGTCCCCAGTCCTGGTCCCCAGTCCTGGTCCCCAGTCCTGGTCCCCAGTCCTGGTCCCCAGTCCTGGTCCCCAGTCCTGGTCCCCAGTCCTGGTCCCCAGTCCTGGTCCCCAGTCCTGGTCCCCAGTCCTGGTCCCCAGTCCTGGTCCCCAGTCCTGGTCCCCAGTCCTGGTCCCCAGTCCTGGTCCCCAGTCCTGGTCCCCAGTCCTGGTCCCCAGTCCTGGTCCCCAGTCCTGGTCCCCAGTCCTGGTCCCCAGTCCTGGTCCCCAGTCCTGGTCCCCAGTCCTGGTCCCCAGTCCTGGTCCCCAGTCCTGGTCCCCAGTCCTGGTCCCCAGTCCTGGTCCCCAGTCCTGGTCCCCAGTCCTGGTCCCCAGTCCTGGTCCCCAGTCCTGGTCCCCAGTCCTGGTCCCCAGTCCTGGTCCCCAGTCCTGGTCCCCAGTCCTGGTCCCCAGTCCTGGTCCCCAGTCCTGGTCCCCAGTCCTGGTCCCCAGTCCTGGTCCCCAGTCCTGGTCCCCAGTCCTGGTCCCCAGTCCTGGTCCCCAGTCCTGGTCCCCAGTCCTGGTCCCCAGTCCTGGTCCCCAGTCCTGGTCCCCAGTCCTGGTCCCCAGTCCTGGTCCCCAGTCCTGGTCCCCAGTCCTGGTCCCCAGTCCTGGTCCCCAGTCCTGGTCCCCAGTCCTGGTCCCCAGTCCTGGTCCCCAGTCCTGGTCCCCAGTCCTGGTCCCCAGTCCTGGTCCCCAGTCCTGGTCCCCAGTCCTGGTCCCCAGTCCTGGTCCCCAGTCCTGGTCCCCAGTCCTGGTCCCCAGTCCTGGTCCCCAGTCCTGGTCCCCAGTCCTGGTCCCCAGTCCTGGTCCCCAGTCCTGGTCCCCAGTCCTGGTCCCCAGTCCTGGTCCCCAGTCCTGGTCCCCAGTCCTGGTCCCCAGTCCTGGTCCCCAGTCCTGGTCCCCAGTCCTGGTCCCCAGTCCTGGTCCCCAGTCCTGGTCCCCAGTCCTGGTCCCCAGTCCTGGTCCCCAGTCCTGGTCCCCAGTCCTGGTCCCCAGTCCTGGTCCCCAGTCCTGGTCCCCAGTCCTGGTCCCCAGTCCTGGTCCCCAGTCCTGGTCCCCAGTCCTGGTCCCCAGTCCTGGTCCCCAGTCCTGGTCCCCAGTCCTGGTCCCCAGTCCTGGTCCCCAGTCCTGGTCCCCAGTCCTGGTCCCCAGTCCTGGTCCCCAGTCCTGGTCCCCAGTCCTGGTCCCCAGTCCTGGTCCCCAGTCCTGGTCCCCAGTCCTGGTCCCCAGTCCTGGTCCCCAGTCCTGGTCCCCAGTCCTGGTCCCCAGTCCTGGTCCCCAGTCCTGGTCCCCAGTCCTGGTCCCCAGTCCTGGTCCCCAGTCCTGGTCCCCAGTCCTGGTCCCCAGTCCTGGTCCCCAGTCCTGGTCCCCAGTCCTGGTCCCCAGTCCTGGTCCCCAGTCCTGGTCCCCAGTCCTGGTCCCCAGTCCTGGTCCCCAGTCCTGGTCCCCAGTCCTGGTCCCCAGTCCTGGTCCCCAGTCCTGGTCCCCAGTCCTGGTCCCCAGTCCTGGTCCCCAGTCCTGGTCCCCAGTCCTGGTCCCCAGTCCTGGTCCCCAGTCCTGGTCCCCAGTCCTGGTCCCCAGTCCTGGTCCCCAGTCCTGGTCCCCAGTCCTGGTCCCCAGTCCTGGTCCCCAGTCCTGGTCCCCAGTCCTGGTCCCCAGTCCTGGTCCCCAGTCCTGGTCCCCAGTCCTGGTCCCCAGTCCTGGTCCCCAGTCCTGGTCCCCAGTCCTGGTCCCCAGTCCTGGTCCCCAGTCCTGGTCCCCAGTCCTGGTCCCCAGTCCTGGTCCCCAGTCCTGGTCCCCAGTCCTGGTCCCCAGTCCTGGTCCCCAGTCCTGGTCCCCAGTCCTGGTCCCCAGTCCTGGTCCCCAGTCCTGGTCCCCAGTCCTGGTCCCCAGTCCTGGTCCCCAGTCCTGGTCCCCAGTCCTGGTCCCCAGTCCTGGTCCCCAGTCCTGGTCCCCAGTCCTGGTCCCCAGTCCTGGTCCCCAGTCCTGGTCCCCAGTCCTGGTCCCCAGTCCTGGTCCCCAGTCCTGGTCCCCAGTCCTGGTCCCCAGTCCTGGTCCCCAGTCCTGGTCCCCAGTCCTGGTCCCCAGTCCTGGTCCCCAGTCCTGGTCCCCAGTCCTGGTCCCCAGTCCTGGTCCCCAGTCCTGGTCCCCAGTCCTGGTCCCCAGTCCTGGTCCCCAGTCCTGGTCCCCAGTCCTGGTCCCCAGTCCTGGTCCCCAGTCCTGGTCCCCAGTCCTGGTCCCCAGTCCTGGTCCCCAGTCCTGGTCCCCAGTCCTGGTCCCCAGTCCTGGTCCCCAGTCCTGGTCCCCAGTCCTGGTCCCCAGTCCTGGTCCCCAGTCCTGGTCCCCAGTCCTGGTCCCCAGTCCTGGTCCCCAGTCCTGGTCCCCAGTCCTGGTCCCCAGTCCTGGTCCCCAGTCCTGGTCCCCAGTCCTGGTCCCCAGTCCTGGTCCCCAGTCCTGGTCCCCAGTCCTGGTCCCCAGTCCTGGTCCCCAGTCCTGGTCCCCAGTCCTGGTCCCCAGTCCTGGTCCCCAGTCCTGGTCCCCAGTCCTGGTCCCCAGTCCTGGTCCCCAGTCCTGGTCCCCAGTCCTGGTCCCCAGTCCTGGTCCCCAGTCCTGGTCCCCAGTCCTGGTCCCCAGTCCTGGTCCCCAGTCCTGGTCCCCAGTCCTGGTCCCCAGTCCTGGTCCCCAGTCCTGGTCCCCAGTCCTGGTCCCCAGTCCTGGTCCCCAGTCCTGGTCCCCAGTCCTGGTCCCCAGTCCTGGTCCCCAGTCCTGGTCCCCAGTCCTGGTCCCCAGTCCTGGTCCCCAGTCCTGGTCCCCAGTCCTGGTCCCCAGTCCTGGTCCCCAGTCCTGGTCCCCAGTCCTGGTCCCCAGTCCTGGTCCCCAGTCCTGGTCCCCAGTCCTGGTCCCCAGTCCTGGTCCCCAGTCCTGGTCCCCAGTCCTGGTCCCCAGTCCTGGTCCCCAGTCCTGGTCCCCAGTCCTGGTCCCCAGTCCTGGTCCCCAGTCCTGGTCCCCAGTCCTGGTCCCCAGTCCTGGTCCCCAGTCCTGGTCCCCAGTCCTGGTCCCCAGTCCTGGTCCCCAGTCCTGGTCCCCAGTCCTGGTCCCCAGTCCTGGTCCCCAGTCCTGGTCCCCAGTCCTGGTCCCCAGTCCTGGTCCCCAGTCCTGGTCCCCAGTCCTGGTCCCCAGTCCTGGTCCCCAGTCCTGGTCCCCAGTCCTGGTCCCCAGTCCTGGTCCCCAGTCCTGGTCCCCAGTCCTGGTCCCCAGTCCTGGTCCCCAGTCCTGGTCCCCAGTCCTGGTCCCCAGTCCTGGTCCCCAGTCCTGGTCCCCAGTCCTGGTCCCCAGTCCTGGTCCCCAGTCCTGGTCCCCAGTCCTGGTCCCCAGTCCTGGTCCCCAGTCCTGGTCCCCAGTCCTGGTCCCCAGTCCTGGTCCCCAGTCCTGGTCCCCAGTCCTGGTCCCCAGTCCTGGTCCCCAGTCCTGGTCCCCAGTCCTGGTCCCCAGTCCTGGTCCCCAGTCCTGGTCCCCAGTCCTGGTCCCCAGTCCTGGTCCCCAGTCCTGGTCCCCAGTCCTGGTCCCCAGTCCTGGTCCCCAGTCCTGGTCCCCAGTCCTGGTCCCCAGTCCTGGTCCCCAGTCCTGGTCCCCAGTCCTGGTCCCCAGTCCTGGTCCCCAGTCCTGGTCCCCAGTCCTGGTCCCCAGTCCTGGTCCCCAGTCCTGGTCCCCAGTCCTGGTCCCCAGTCCTGGTCCCCAGTCCTGGTCCCCAGTCCTGGTCCCCAGTCCTGGTCCCCAGTCCTGGTCCCCAGTCCTGGTCCCCAGTCCTGGTCCCCAGTCCTGGTCCCCAGTCCTGGTCCCCAGTCCTGGTCCCCAGTCCTGGTCCCCAGTCCTGGTCCCCAGTCCTGGTCCCCAGTCCTGGTCCCCAGTCCTGGTCCCCAGTCCTGGTCCCCAGTCCTGGTCCCCAGTCCTGGTCCCCAGTCCTGGTCCCCAGTCCTGGTCCCCAGTCCTGGTCCCCAGTCCTGGTCCCCAGTCCTGGTCCCCAGTCCTGGTCCCCAGTCCTGGTCCCCAGTCCTGGTCCCCAGTCCTGGTCCCCAGTCCTGGTCCCCAGTCCTGGTCCCCAGTCCTGGTCCCCAGTCCTGGTCCCCAGTCCTGGTCCCCAGTCCTGGTCCCCAGTCCTGGTCCCCAGTCCTGGTCCCCAGTCCTGGTCCCCAGTCCTGGTCCCCAGTCCTGGTCCCCAGTCCTGGTCCCCAGTCCTGGTCCCCAGTCCTGGTCCCCAGTCCTGGTCCCCAGTCCTGGTCCCCAGTCCTGGTCCCCAGTCCTGGTCCCCAGTCCTGGTCCCCAGTCCTGGTCCCCAGTCCTGGTCCCCAGTCCTGGTCCCCAGTCCTGGTCCCCAGTCCTGGTCCCCAGTCCTGGTCCCCAGTCCTGGTCCCCAGTCCTGGTCCCCAGTCCTGGTCCCCAGTCCTGGTCCCCAGTCCTGGTCCCCAGTCCTGGTCCCCAGTCCTGGTCCCCAGTCCTGGTCCCCAGTCCTGGTCCCCAGTCCTGGTCCCCAGTCCTGGTCCCCAGTCCTGGTCCCCAGTCCTGGTCCCCAGTCCTGGTCCCCAGTCCTGGTCCCCAGTCCTGGTCCCCAGTCCTGGTCCCCAGTCCTGGTCCCCAGTCCTGGTCCCCAGTCCTGGTCCCCAGTCCTGGTCCCCAGTCCTGGTCCCCAGTCCTGGTCCCCAGTCCTGGTCCCCAGTCCTGGTCCCCAGTCCTGGTCCCCAGTCCTGGTCCCCAGTCCTGGTCCCCAGTCCTGGTCCCCAGTCCTGGTCCCCAGTCCTGGTCCCCAGTCCTGGTCCCCAGTCCTGGTCCCCAGTCCTGGTCCCCAGTCCTGGTCCCCAGTCCTGGTCCCCAGTCCTGGTCCCCAGTCCTGGTCCCCAGTCCTGGTCCCCAGTCCTGGTCCCCAGTCCTGGTCCCCAGTCCTGGTCCCCAGTCCTGGTCCCCAGTCCTGGTCCCCAGTCCTGGTCCCCAGTCCTGGTCCCCAGTCCTGGTCCCCAGTCCTGGTCCCCAGTCCTGGTCCCCAGTCCTGGTCCCCAGTCCTGGTCCCCAGTCCTGGTCCCCAGTCCTGGTCCCCAGTCCTGGTCCCCAGTCCTGGTCCCCAGTCCTGGTCCCCAGTCCTGGTCCCCAGTCCTGGTCCCCAGTCCTGGTCCCCAGTCCTGGTCCCCAGTCCTGGTCCCCAGTCCTGGTCCCCAGTCCTGGTCCCCAGTCCTGGTCCCCAGTCCTGGTCCCCAGTCCTGGTCCCCAGTCCTGGTCCCCAGTCCTGGTCCCCAGTCCTGGTCCCCAGTCCTGGTCCCCAGTCCTGGTCCCCAGTCCTGGTCCCCAGTCCTGGTCCCCAGTCCTGGTCCCCAGTCCTGGTCCCCAGTCCTGGTCCCCAGTCCTGGTCCCCAGTCCTGGTCCCCAGTCCTGGTCCCCAGTCCTGGTCCCCAGTCCTGGTCCCCAGTCCTGGTCCCCAGTCCTGGTCCCCAGTCCTGGTCCCCAGTCCTGGTCCCCAGTCCTGGTCCCCAGTCCTGGTCCCCAGTCCTGGTCCCCAGTCCTGGTCCCCAGTCCTGGTCCCCAGTCCTGGTCCCCAGTCCTGGTCCCCAGTCCTGGTCCCCAGTCCTGGTCCCCAGTCCTGGTCCCCAGTCCTGGTCCCCAGTCCTGGTCCCCAGTCCTGGTCCCCAGTCCTGGTCCCCAGTCCTGGTCCCCAGTCCTGGTCCCCAGTCCTGGTCCCCAGTCCTGGTCCCCAGTCCTGGTCCCCAGTCCTGGTCCCCAGTCCTGGTCCCCAGTCCTGGTCCCCAGTCCTGGTCCCCAGTCCTGGTCCCCAGTCCTGGTCCCCAGTCCTGGTCCCCAGTCCTGGTCCCCAGTCCTGGTCCCCAGTCCTGGTCCCCAGTCCTGGTCCCCAGTCCTGGTCCCCAGTCCTGGTCCCCAGTCCTGGTCCCCAGTCCTGGTCCCCAGTCCTGGTCCCCAGTCCTGGTCCCCAGTCCTGGTCCCCAGTCCTGGTCCCCAGTCCTGGTCCCCAGTCCTGGTCCCCAGTCCTGGTCCCCAGTCCTGGTCCCCAGTCCTGGTCCCCAGTCCTGGTCCCCAGTCCTGGTCCCCAGTCCTGGTCCCCAGTCCTGGTCCCCAGTCCTGGTCCCCAGTCCTGGTCCCCAGTCCTGGTCCCCAGTCCTGGTCCCCAGTCCTGGTCCCCAGTCCTGGTCCCCAGTCCTGGTCCCCAGTCCTGGTCCCCAGTCCTGGTCCCCAGTCCTGGTCCCCAGTCCTGGTCCCCAGTCCTGGTCCCCAGTCCTGGTCCCCAGTCCTGGTCCCCAGTCCTGGTCCCCAGTCCTGGTCCCCAGTCCTGGTCCCCAGTCCTGGTCCCCAGTCCTGGTCCCCAGTCCTGGTCCCCAGTCCTGGTCCCCAGTCCTGGTCCCCAGTCCTGGTCCCCAGTCCTGGTCCCCAGTCCTGGTCCCCAGTCCTGGTCCCCAGTCCTGGTCCCCAGTCCTGGTCCCCAGTCCTGGTCCCCAGTCCTGGTCCCCAGTCCTGGTCCCCAGTCCTGGTCCCCAGTCCTGGTCCCCAGTCCTGGTCCCCAGTCCTGGTCCCCAGTCCTGGTCCCCAGTCCTGGTCCCCAGTCCTGGTCCCCAGTCCTGGTCCCCAGTCCTGGTCCCCAGTCCTGGTCCCCAGTCCTGGTCCCCAGTCCTGGTCCCCAGTCCTGGTCCCCAGTCCTGGTCCCCAGTCCTGGTCCCCAGTCCTGGTCCCCAGTCCTGGTCCCCAGTCCTGGTCCCCAGTCCTGGTCCCCAGTCCTGGTCCCCAGTCCTGGTCCCCAGTCCTGGTCCCCAGTCCTGGTCCCCAGTCCTGGTCCCCAGTCCTGGTCCCCAGTCCTGGTCCCCAGTCCTGGTCCCCAGTCCTGGTCCCCAGTCCTGGTCCCCAGTCCTGGTCCCCAGTCCTGGTCCCCAGTCCTGGTCCCCAGTCCTGGTCCCCAGTCCTGGTCCCCAGTCCTGGTCCCCAGTCCTGGTCCCCAGTCCTGGTCCCCAGTCCTGGTCCCCAGTCCTGGTCCCCAGTCCTGGTCCCCAGTCCTGGTCCCCAGTCCTGGTCCCCAGTCCTGGTCCCCAGTCCTGGTCCCCAGTCCTGGTCCCCAGTCCTGGTCCCCAGTCCTGGTCCCCAGTCCTGGTCCCCAGTCCTGGTCCCCAGTCCTGGTCCCCAGTCCTGGTCCCCAGTCCTGGTCCCCAGTCCTGGTCCCCAGTCCTGGTCCCCAGTCCTGGTCCCCAGTCCTGGTCCCCAGTCCTGGTCCCCAGTCCTGGTCCCCAGTCCTGGTCCCCGATGGCATCCTGAACAAGCTGCTCCAATACCTTTCCAGGGACAGAGGTGAGACTTACCTGTACTTTCCCGCATCTTTCTTCCTGCCCTTCTTGATGACGGGGGTGATATTGGCTATCCTCCAGTCTGATCGTCTTTCTCCTCCTCGTCTGGAGACCTGTAGCAGACCCCCAGCACTGTGTCTCCCATACCAGCCCACCCCTTGATTCTTACTCACAAGCTCTCCAGCTGTCCATCACCCTCCCCCAGCTGGAGCTGGGTACACTCTAATTGCTCCCTCACATGAAGGGCAACCCCACCCCCTCGCTTCCCCAGCCTGCCTCTCCTAAAGAGGACAGAGCCCTCCATGGCCACGTTCCAGTCATGCAAGCTGTCCCACCACGTCTCAGTGATCGCAAGGAGGTCGTGGCCCCGCGACCAAACACAGATCTTGAGCTCATCCTGTTTATTTCCCATGCTCCGTGCACTGGTGTACAGGCACTTTAGGGAAGCAGCAGGTACAGTTACCCCGGGGGGCTGCAAGAAGAAGATACTGGATGGGGGATTGGGAGCGCTACCTTCTCTGAGGAGCCCTCAGACAATCCTATGGGAGAGCTCAGAAGTTTTTCCCTGTCTTCAACAGTGGCAGTAGTGTGAAATGTGTTCATCTGATTCGTGTCAATATGGAACAATGCTAGGGCCGCATGCTATGATGAATGTGACCTCCTGTCCTACAGACCCTTGTATAACCACGTGTCTAAGAAAAACAGAGTGGTTAATGTATATAGTTCTTGTACCTTGCAAAGGAATGTTTTTGCAATTCGTGTCAATAGAGAGCTTGAAGGGAAATGTATTTGTAGGCTTTTCCTTGAAGTCTCTGATACCTGGGGGCGGTTCAGAATAGCTGCTAACTATTATGACTATTGCATGGGACACCATGCAAGCCTCTGATATCTGGCCAGGAGATTAAGGAGACGGGGAAAACTGAAGAACGACTAAAAGACAAAGCTTGCAGGGGACGCTGCACAAGTCTCTGACGTGCAGCCAAGACGGACAAAGGAGAAGGACAAGAGGGAGGAAGACTACGAGCCTTCAGCATGAGAGACCCCCAGAGGGACCACCGGAGACTGTTAACGCATGCTCCAGTAGGAGGGTTTGGATTCCGGAAACTAATTATAATAACCCTGTTTTTTTTTTTTTTTTTAGAAGTAGTAATGAATATATGTTAGCCTAGGAGCATAAAAATCAGCTGCTTGATGTAACTGGTGTGAGTCTGGGTGGATCAGAGACTCCTGGCGCACCCAGCGCTGTTTGCTTGCCTCTGTTCCTTTAATAAATTGTAAACTTTGATTGTAGTCCTCTTTTGAAGACTGAGCCAGTTATAACAAGTGGGGGCTCGTCTGGGATGGCTTTGGTTCCTGAATTCTGATTTGATCTAGGAGAGGTGCCCCACCATTTGGTGGCTCCTGTTTGAGTCAGGTCAGGACTGATGCCATCCTGAACCTGAATAAAGGTAAGCAAAGATTTTGATTTTTTTTGTTATGAGCTCCCTTGCCGGCTGCAGCCCTGTATTTTGTCCGTAATTCTGCGCGTGAAGATCTGAACGAAGACGACGGAGTCGTAAGTGTTTAAGGAGTATACCGTTCGGTTCGGTGGGATCTGGTTGCCTGTGTGTGTAAGGGTGTAACTGAGACGGAACTTAGTTCCGAAGTGAGTGTGGGGGTCTTCTAACCGTGGTTCCAATCTGCCACGAGGGACTTGGCCGGTGAAGGACTGAAGCGATTCCCAAAGGATTCGTGGGTGGGTGATAGGTCCTAAACCCCCTGCAAGACACTCTTGCTAAGGTAACCAAGGGCTGTGGGAATTGCCATAGCAAAATTCCTAGATGGGTCAGACAGAATTGAAGACCAAGGACCAGAAGAAAGGGAGCAAATTGCCAGACATACCACCAGAAAGGCCATTGGGAATAATGATTAGAAACTGGAACGATAGGGGCCCCAGAAAATGAGAGTAGATTAAAAATGGTCCAGTATTATAGGATAGAATGAGCAAAAGAACCCTTAAGACCCCTTGTATTTTGGCCGATATTTGGCTCCACGGAGGGCTGGGTCTGTCAGGCTTTGAACATCAATATTAAGAGTAGAATACCCATGGATCCGGAAGAGAGCAAGTATGCTGCAGCTGAAGCATGGAATTAGAAATTAGAGAGCGATTGATTAAGAATGAATATGTGCTACATTTGCGATGTACTGTGCCTGTGCTGCGCTTAGACCTCCAGATAACAGGAGCCCCTTGGACCCCGAGAACCAGATCAAAGGAACCTCATGGTTCCGACTTTAACCAAGGGGTCTGAGATAAGGAGGACTGTTCAAAAAGGGACAGGTTATGCATATGTATAGGAGTATTGGGAAACTTCATGTATATGTAACTCTTTACTAGATATAACCAAAGCCAGTTGCCACGTTGGGCGTGCACGACTTTGGTGGGACTACCCCCCTGTGCCGCCCAGAACGGAGTAAACGTGCCTACTTTACAATTTTACTGATCGTGGAGTCAGCTTTCTGTGAGTCATTTTGTCATCTTTCTGTGAGCCAGGCAGGAGACACTCTGCTGGGCTGTGGGATCGGCTGCGGAGCAGACGCTCCTAGGCGCGCCCTGAGTGTTTTGCTCGGAGGGGACTCCGCTCTCAGCCGCTCACCGCAGGAGCAGACAAAGACCTCCTGAAGCTGCAGACAAACGGTATGTTTTCAGCTGCTGGCGGGATACTAACGGGAGTGTTAATAATTGTATGTCTTATTCTTAAATGTCCAGGTATTTTGTGTTGAAAGCATTTGTGTAAGTGTAAGGGTTTGAAACAAAGTGTTACAAGTCACTTCACGAAGAACACAGTCAGAGACAATACTTATTTGGGTTGGTTATTATTCTAACTTACGTTCTTGTGGTATGAATGAGATGCGCTAGAGGCCTCTTGGTGTGATTGCATGATTGTGCAGTGTGAGTGAAACACAGCGTCGCTGCAAAACGAGTGCGGAGTTCCAATCCGCGGTTCCGTGTTCTCCGCGAGGGGACTGGGCGGAGACGAACAAAGTGCGTGACAGACATGAAAAGAAGTGCTGTTTTATCCAAGGTTTGATTGGTGGTGCCCAATATATGGGCCTGGCGGTGTATCTTGTGAACCTGTTTTTGCTCTTAAATGCTTTGAGTGTTACAAGAAAAAAAAGGCGGGAGCGTTATCTAAGTAACTAACAGTTGAGAAGTGTTGGTGTATTTGCTGTGGTGTTTGGTCAGTTTCCCAAGTACTGGGGGGGGCAGGGGGCTGACTGATTATCAAAGCAGAACTGAAAGAGTCATTTCTTTGGTGGTTCGGGCTTGAGCCCTGGGAATTTGGTAAGAAGGGGGAGAGCGAATTTATTTAGGCCTCAAGACCTTTTTAAACCCCCATATTGACGGATAGACAGGAGTGATTCCTTGTTTTGTATGGGCTTACTCTCGAAGTGCATGAGAAAAATTGGCATTCGGCTTGAAATTCAGTCCTGTTGAAACGTAAATTTTTGTGGAAAAGGTGGTGATTTCCGTCTAGAAGACGGAAGGCTGAGTGCTTCAGCTGTTTTCCTGAAGTTCCATGGATTTATGATTGGAACGGGGCTCATTAATAATCTGAAATAGTAAAGTTTGTATGTGGGAAGGAGCGTTTAATCCCAGAGAATTGGGACGTTGGGGAAGAAGATTAGAAAAATCTTCTAAAAACCTGCAGTAAAAAGGTTTGCGTGGAAATGGAAACAAAGGACAGTAACTAGAAAGGAATAGTAATAAATAAATGAAAGGGAATGGGAAATCAAGGAAATGAGTGATGTCCAAAACAAAGGCGTTTTAAAGAAAGCCTCCTTGGGTGCGTATTGGCACATTGGAAGGGTATTGTTAGAACTGGGGGCACAGAAAGCAAGAGGACTTTCACTAAGTATTGCAATCAATGGTGGCCACTGTATAAACTAAATGGCCACTTGATGGATCAATCGACTATAACGCTATCTTGCAATTAATGTTGTTTTTGAGGAGAGAAGGAAAATAGGATGAAATGTATTATACTGATATGTTGTTCCAGCATCTCAGAGGGAAAAGGAGTGGAATTAAGTTGGCCCCTGACTGAGCCTTTGGTGTTGGCATGAGAAAAGTACAGGCTGGAGAAAGATAAAGGAAGGGTTGAAAGGGTTGTGGAAGGTGTTAAAGGTGTGGCACGTAGTATTTAACAGAGCTGTTTGAAGTTGAATGAGCAGGGAAAGAGGATGTAGGAGTGTTAATAGTTCTGCCTCCACAGGAGGCTGTGATCTCAAAGTCACCGGTGTGAGCCCTTTGGGGCAGATGGACCGTGATGGGTGCGAGAGAGTTGTCATGGACACAGAAAAGCAACGAACTCTTAAAACAACCTGAGTTTATGAGTTAGCTCAGATTGCCAATGGGACCGCTCAGGGAACTGTTGACAATTGCATTCCCCTGACCGACCCCACGCTGAGACGATAGTCACCCCGGAAATGATGAACGGTGAATACCAAAATCTGGTTAAATTGGGAATTGAGAATCTGTTCCAACAAGATCCAGAAGAAACCCCTATGGAGTTTTTGGACCGACTCTGAAATGCAATGGAAAACAAAACAAAGCAAACACACGAAACTGGAGAAAATAGGGGCTAAGTTAGAAGAAGGAAAATGGACACTGCCAGACAGGCGAGAGAGAGTGCCAAAAGCTTATGCGAAGCAAATACTGGGACGTTTGCATGCACAAACACATTGGGGTACAAAGGCCTTAAGTGATCATTTACTTAAACTATTTGGTTGCCTTGGGATTTTTGAAATAGCAAAGCAAATTGTACAAAGTTGCTTAACTTGTCAGAAGACAAATAAGAAAGTGCTTCGACAAGCAGCCACGGGAGGGAGAAAAAACAGCTTATAGGCCTTTTGAGAAAGTACATGTTGATTTAACTGAATTGTCTAAGGTAGGGAGGATAAAATATCTATTGGTAATAGTAGATCATTCTACACAATGGGTAGAAGCTTATCCCGTAGCACGAGCTACGGCACAAATGGTGGTAAAAATTCTATTAGAACACCTGGTACCTAGATATGGGATAATCCAGTACATTGATTCTGATCAGGGCACACACTTTACTTCTAAAATAATAAAATTATGTCAATCATTAGGTATTCAGTGGGAATACCATACTCCGTGGCACCCACAAAGTTCAGGGAAAGTAGAAAGACTGAATCAAACAATAAAACAACAATTGGCTAAATTAATGATCGAGACACAGATGCCCTGGACGAGATGCTTACCATTGGCACTTTTAAACATAAGAACTAAACCACACAGTGAGACTGGATTTATCGCCATATGAAATGTTATGTGGTATGCCTTCTTCTCAAGGGATGCCTCTAGGGAACAACGTAGTTGAGGATCATAGCATCCAGAAAGGTGTAATTATTCTTGGAAGGAGATTACAAGAGCTAAGAGAAATTGGAATGATGGCTCAAACACCACCTTTAGGATTTGCTATTCGTAAAATACAACCAGGAGACAAGGTCTTAAGAAACACCTGGAGGGAAGAATCATTGAACCGCCGACGGGAGGGATGGTACCTTGTTTTCCTTATGACCTCACAGCAGAAAGGGGTTGGACCCACGCATCCAGAATAAAAGGACCAGTAACTACTGAAACTTGGAGGGTTGAGTCTGCTCCTGGGGAACTGAAACTCAAGCTACAGAAGAACTAATATTCTGGCAACGAGGCTCTGCATGAATTAAGGATGCCAAATAAAGGAGACAAGCGTAAAGGGAGGAAAGGGAGGAGGCAAGACCGGGGCAGGACCCTCCACTGCGGTGTGTATGGTCTACCGAGGGAGGCAACCCCTATGGGTATTGACTGCCGAGTGAAAGGGCCTCGACCGGACTTCTCCCACACTAAGGTCAGGTTGTCCCGAGAAAATAACATAAGAACCTTTTTTTTTTTAAACCCATATAAAATTGTGATTCGTTTTCCAGGAGCTGGATCACCCTGACAGGCTGAATGGTAACACAAACCCAAATCGACCCTGAAAGCGGGCCCAACCCCTTGATGGAAGGCGTTTGCTTATTATGATCCAGCTACGTGGGCAGAAGACGGATCCTGGGGCTGTAGGACCCCAATATATATACTTAATAGAATAATTAGGTTACAAGCTGTAATAGAAAGAGTTGTAAATAAAACCGGAGATGCGCTTGGATTAATGGCAAAGCAAAATACCAAGATGAGAACTGCTTTGTATCAAAATCGTTTAGCTTTGGATTATTTACTGGAGAAGAAGTCTGTGGAAAATTTAACCTTAGTAATTGCTGTTTAGAGATTGATGATGAGGGTGTTTCTTCCTAGTAGCTGGTAGAATGTTATGTTCTGGCTTAGGATGAGAAGAGTGCTGATAATATGCTGATGTTTTAATTGTTGCAGAGCAGTGCTTACACCTAGCCAAGGACACTTCAGCTTCTCACTCTCTCCTGCCAGCAGGTAGGCTGGGGGTGCAAGAGCTGGGAGGAGGGCCGGAATGCTCGGGGTTAGGCTGGGCATCGGGCAGTGGGTGGTGAGCAATTGCATTGTGCATCACTTGTTTCGTACACATTATTACTAGTAGTACTGTTATCTTAATGATTGTCATTATTATTATTGTTGTTATTATTTTCTTGTCTTTATCTCAATTCGCGGG
Source organism: Somateria mollissima (assembly GCA_951411735.1). Lineage (NCBI taxonomy): Eukaryota > Metazoa > Chordata > Aves > Anseriformes > Anatidae > Somateria > Somateria mollissima. The sequence continues at coordinate 62,399 of CATOCB010000012.1, forward strand.
CTTCACTTTCCCGTTTCTCTCTCCCATCCCAGAGAAGGAGGGGGGGAGGTGAGCGAACAGCCATGTGTTGTTTAGCTGCCCGCTGGGTTAAACCACAACAGGAAAAAAAAGCTGTAAATGAACTTGTAAAAGAAGTGAAGAAACTTGCACACGTCCCAGTTCAGATCTCAAATGGAATCGATCTAAGCGGGTGATGGGAGGGGGGCTTTATGGGTGGTGATTGGCTTGCTAAAATAAGGATGGTTGTACTGGGGATATGTGGAGGATTGTTAATAATTCCATGTTTAATGCCTTGTATTACCAGACTAATACACTCTGTTATACAGGGAATGCAAGTATCTGCGGTACCCGTTGACCCAGAACCAGGGAAGGAGAAAACCCATTCCCTGATGATAATAAAAACAAACAAAGATCCAAAATTGGTATCAATTGGTATCAATTCGGCAAGTATTGACTTGATTGGAAAGGAAACCACAAATCAATGCCATGAAAAAGGAGATGGGGGATTGTGAAATGTGTTCATCTGATTCGTGTCAATATGGAACAATGCTAGGGCCGCATGGTATGATGAATGTGACCTCCTGTCCTACAGACCCTTGTATAACCATGTGTCTAAGAAAAACAGATTCGTGTCAATAGAGAGCTTGAAGGGAAATGTATTTGTAGGCTTTTCCTTGAAGTCTCTGATATCTGGTACCGGAGGTGGGGGGGGGGGCGGTTCAGAATAGCTGCTAACTATTATGACTATTGCATGGGACACCATGCAAGCCTCTGATATCTGGCCAGGAGATTAAGGAGACGGGGAAAACTGAAGAACGACTAAAAGACAAAGCTTGCAGGGGACGCTGCACAAGTCTCTGACGTGCAGCCAAGATGGACAAAGGAGAAGGACAAGAGGGAGGAAGACTACGAGCCTTCAGCATGAGAGACCCCCAGAGGGACCACCGGAGACTGTTAACGCATGCTCCAGTAGGAGGGTTTGGATTCCGGAAACTAATTATAATAACCCTGTTTTTATTAACCTGGGAAACACTACAACACTTATCTAAAGACAGTGACTCCTTAAAAAGAGATGTACAACATCTATCGATAAAGACAGTGACTCCTTAAAAAGAGATGGTGCAGGATACTAAAATATGTGCTAATGTTAACATTTCTAACATTTCCCCTAAACCATGTGCTGATGCCAGGAGCTAGTGCAGAATACTAAAACAGGTGCTAATGCCAACATTTCCCCCCTTTGAAAATACTTCACTCACCCATAGAGGGCAGTATTTTCATCTTCAATGCTAGTTTTACTACGTAATATAATATATTTGTACACATTATATAGGTATTAAGCTTCATTCATTGGTATGGTGTTGCTATAGGGTGGTGGCGGGGTAGTGGGAACCTCCTCATGATTTTTAGTGAGAATGGTCATTATTCTGCCATTCCATTTCCTTTTGTCGTGTGCATTGTTCATCATCCTCACACAACCCTAGCCGTCCACTCCTGGTGTTCCAAGCCGTAAATTGGTAATTTCTTTCCTTTTCACATTGAGAACGATAGAGAGGCTGTTTCTCTCTATTATACCCTTCCAGCTGTTATGTATGTTCATCTGATTCGTGTCAGTATGGAACAGTGCTAGGGCCGCATGGTATGACGAATGTGACCTTCTGTCTTACATACCCTTGTATAACCACAAGTCTAAGAAAAACAGAATGGTTAATGTATATAGTTCTTGTACCTTGACTTTGGTTTCTTCCCTTTCCTCCCAGTGTCCCAGTCTCCCCCTCATTATAGTCAAATTATCAAATCTTCAGAAATATTCCTCAAATCCATGAGCCTATTTGCTTTTGTTATTCCGAACTCTTATTTCTAACAGTTACAGCCTTTTTGCCTTCTTTGTGGTTGATTTAGCACTGCTATAGATGTAACTGGAGTGTCCCTGTGAATGGCTGGTGAGGAATGTTTTAATTACTCGTGAAGTCTCAATAAGAAAGCTATTTGTGTTTGTATGAAGTCTTTGATGTTTGGGGGTTTCAGAACAACTGATAACAACTAGTGACTGTTATGGGATACTATGCAGGCCTCTGATATCTGGCCAGGTGGCCAAGAGATTAAGAAGAAGGAAAAAAAGAAGCTGAAGGATGGCTAGGAGACAAGACCTGCAGGGGATGCTGTATAAACTTGACATGGTGCCAAGGAGTACGAAGGGGAAGGACAAGAAAAAAACTTGGAGAGGAAGACTACGAGCCTTCAGCATGAAAGACCCCTAGAGATCCCCAGAGGGACCACCGGAGACTGACGCGCATGCTCCAGTAGGAGGGACTGGACCCCGGAAGCTAATTATAATAACCTATTTTTTTTAGAAGTAGTAATGAATATGTATTAGTCTAGGAGCATAAAAATCAGCTACTTGATGTAGCTGGTGTGCGTCCTGGTGGAGCGGAGACTCCCGGTGCACCCAGCGCTGTTTGCTTACCTCTATTCTTTTAATAAATCTTATTTTTTTTATTAAATCCTATTTTGAAGACTGAGCCATTTATAACACAGCTTTTCTGTCTCCACGACCTTTTGTGTTTCACATTGGATTGTTTTGTTTTTCTCAGTCTGGGGTAGCGGTGATGTAATTATGCCCCAGGGTATAGGATCACCTGATACGGTCTGTCCCACCGTTCCTTCAAAGGCTCTTCATACCAGTTTTTAATATAGACACTGTCCCCTGGTTGTATGTCGTGTACTGGATTCTCCAAGCCCAAAGGTCGATTCCACACCAGGACGCTGCGTAGTCGAGCTAGAGTCTTGCCAAGGGATAGAACATAGTTATACACATCCTGCTTAGCGGTAACATGCATATTCGGATTTGGTTCAGGGGACCCATAAGGTTTCCCATACAATATCTCATACGGGCTTACTGACATCCCACTCTTTGGCTTTATTCTAATCCTGAATAGGGCTATTGGTAGGGCCTGCGGCCATTGTATTTTAGCTTCCTGACAAATTTTGCTTAGTTGTCCTTTCAAAGTCTGATTCATCCTTTCTAGCTGTCCGCTAGACTGTGGTCTCCATGGAGTATGTAAATTCCAAGTAATTCCTAGCAACCTACTAACCCCTTTAACCACATTAGCAATAAAATGGGGTCCTCTATCTGAGGAGATACCCAACGGTACACCAAATCTAGGGATAATTTCCTGCAGTAGCCATTTTACTGTTTCTTTTGCCTGATTGGTATGACAGGGAAGAGCCTCCGGCCATCCAGAAAAAGTGTCAACCCCTACTAACAAGTATTTGTAGCCACGGGCCTTTGGTAATTCTACAAAGTCAGTTTGCCCGTAATCCCCAGGCTCTATTCCAGTTCTAGTCCTACCCATTTCAGCATGTTTCCTTGCTACTGGATTATTCTTTAGGCAGAGCTCGCACTTTGACATTACGGATTTCGCCATTGTCAACGTGTGTACTGAGATAACACCTCGTTTCAAATAAGTCACCATCGCATCTGCTCCCCAGTGGCATTCATTATGCTTTTCTTGTAGAATCTCTCGCATTACTAGTGGGGGCACTACAACCTGTCCTGTTGTTGTTACATACCAACCATCAGAATTCTTCTGGGCCTTCAGCAAATTGGCAAGCCGTTCGTCCTCTGGGGAATACTTTGGGTCCTTGGCTAACCTAGAGCAAGATAGGCCTACCTGTGTCGGAATTAGTGCCATCATTTTCCATATTTCTCGTGCGACCTTTCGAGCCGTTGAGTCTGCTAATCTATTTCCTTCCACAATCTCTGATGTTCCTCCTTGGTGAGCTTTACAATGCATTATGGCCACCTGTTGGGGTTTCTGCACAGCCGTTATTAATTTCAATATTTCTTCTTGATATTTTACATTAGTCCCTTGCGAAGACAACATTCCTCGTTCTTTCCAGAATGCTCCATGCACATGAACTACTCCAAACGCGTATTTTGCGTCTGTCCAAATGTTAACGTTCTTGCCTTCACTTAATTCCAAAGCTCGAGTTAGAGCAACTACCTCTGCCCGTTGAGCTGATGTCCCTGGAGGTAAAGAATTTGCCTCAATCACCATTTTCGATGTTGTTACCGCATATCCTGCGTAACGAGTCCCATTTTCCACAAAGCTGCTTCCATCTGTGAAAAGTTCCCAATCTGGTTCCTTCAGTGGCTGATCCTTCAGATCTGTTCTACTGGCATAAGTATGTTCCATAACTTCCACACAGTCATGATTAAGGTCTCCTTCTTCCGTCGTCGTTCCTAAAAATACTGCTGGATTTAATAAGTTAGTGGTTTTCAAAATTCCATCATCTTGTTCAGTTAATATTGCTTGATATTTCATCATTCGGCTAGGTGATAGCCAATGGCCCCCCTCTTGTTCCAGTACCATAGTTACCATGTGTGGTACGAATACTTCGATCCGTTTTCCCAACGTAAGCTTTCTAGCCTCCTGTATGAAAAGAATGGTAGCTGCCACAGCTCTTAGGCAGGAGGGCCACCCAGCACTTACCGCATCCAGCTGTTTAGAAAAGTATCCTGCTGGTCTCTTCCAGCTCCCTAATCTTTGAGTCAGTACGCCTAACGCCAATCGTTGTCTCTCATGTACAAACAATTGAAAGTCCTTTGATAAATCTGGCAGACCCAGGGCACGTGCTTTCGCTAGGGCCTCTTTTATTTTCTTAAAAGCCTCTTGTTGCGGTATTCCCCATGTAAATGTGCAAGCTTTTTGTACTTCATAGAGGGGTTTTGCTATGAGTCCGTAGTCCATTATCCACGGTCTGCACCACCCGGCCATACCTAGGAAGGCTCGTAATTCATGTAGGTTCCGTGGTTCCGGAACTCCACAAATAGCCTGAATCCGATTAATTCCCAATTTTCTCTGTCCCTGGGATATTTCACACCCCAGGTAGATCACCGTGGTGCATGCAATTTGTGGCTTTTGTTTGGAGACCTTATACCCATTCAGCCCCAGCTGATTCAGAATATCCATAGTTACCTGAATACATTCTGATTCTTTTTCGGTAGCTATGAGTATATCATCCACATATGGCAATAGCAGATATCGTCTTCTTGGTACCTGGATTTGTCCTTGATTAGTCCACTTCTCTATTTCCTTAGCAAGCTGGCCTCCAAAAAGGGTTGGACTATTCTTAAATCCTTGGGGTAGTCTGGTCCAAGTTAATTGCATTTTCCGTCCCGTTCGTGGGTTCTCCCATTCGAAGGCGAAAAGCTTCCTACTATTGTCATCAATAGGTATACAAAAGAAAGCATCCTTCAAATCAATCACTGTAAACCATCGATATGTTTCTTTTATAGTTGTCAGTAAGGTATAAGGATTGGCCACCACCGGGTGAATGTCTGTCGTTCTTTCATTTATTGCTCTAAGATCTTGCACCAGTCTGTATTCCCCGTTGGGTTTCTTTACTGGGAAGATCGGAGTGTTGTATTCGGACTTACACTCTTCCAGAATATGAAAATTAAGAAACTTATCTATAATCTTCACTATTGCTAACCTAGCTTCCAATTTTAATGGATACTGCTTAATTCGTATTGGTCGCGCCCCTTCCTTAAGCTCAATTTTGACTGGGGAAGCCACTTTAGATTTTCCAGGAACATCTGTCTCCCAAACTATAGGTATTACTGCATCTTCTACTTCCTTAGGAAGGTGGGGGGTGGCTTTTTCTTTAATCACTAGTACCTGTCCAATTTTTGATTCCGGGATTTTCATGATTAATTCTCCATCCTCAAATGTTATGGTAGCATTTAATTTAGTCAGTAAGTCTCGCCCCAATAGAGGAATAGGGCATTCTGGTACATATAAAAATTCATGCGTAATCTCTTTACCTCCAAACCTGTCCTGGTTTCAGTTAGAACAGAGTTAATTTTCTTCCTAGTAGCTGGTAGAATGCTATGTTTTGGCTTAGGAGGAGAAGAGTGCTGATAACACCCTGATGTTTTAATTGTTGCAGAGCAGTGCTTATACTAAGCCAAGGACATCTCAGCTTCTTGCTCTGTCCTGCCAACGGGCAGGCTGGGGGTGCAGCAAGAGCTGGGAGGGGACAGACCTAGGACAGGTGACCCAAACTAGCCAAAGAGGTATTCCATACCATCTGACGTCATGCTAAACTATATATAGGGGTGGCTAGCCGGGGGAGGGGGGCCGCACTGCTCGGGGTTAGGCTGGGCATTGGTCAGCGGGTGGTGAGCAATTGCATTGTGCATCACTTGTTTGTACACATTATTAATAGTAGTACTATTATCATCATTGTGTTGTTATTATTATTATTATTATTATTATTATTATTATTATTTTCCAGTCTTATTAAACTGTCTTTATCTCAACTCACGGGCTTCACTTTCCATTTCTCTCCCCCGTCCCAGAGAGGGAGGGGGGAGGGTGAGCGAACGGCTGTGTGGTGTTTAGCTGCCGGCCGGGTTAAACCACGACAGTCTTTTTTGAAAAAAAAAACAATCGGCAAAAAGGGATTCTCTGAAAAGTTTGCTGCTCCAACTTCCAGCAGACAGTCCTTCAAACACAGAAATGAAGAAGATTCTGACCAGGATTAAGGGGGCCCTGCCTCCAGCCAGGGGGAGGAAAGGGACAGTCGAGTTTATTGGACTGTGTGGATTCGATGGCCTGGCACGTCAGACGCACAGAAGTATAAGGCTTTAGTAGACACCGGTGCACAATGTACTCTAATGCCATCGAGCTATAAAGGGCCAGAGCCCATCTGTATTTGTGGAGTGACAGGGGGATCTCAGCAGTTGACTGTATTGGAGGCTGAAGTGAGTCTGACTGGGAATGAGTGGGAAAAGCACCGTATTGCGACTGGCCCAGATGCTCCATGTATCCTTGGCACAGACTATCTTAGAAGAGGATATTTCAAGGACCCAAAAGGGTTCCGGTGGGCTTTTGGTATAGCTGCCTTAGAGACAGAGGGCATTAAACAATTATCTACCTTGCCTGGTCTCTCAGAGGACCCCTCTGTTGTGGGGTTGCTGAGGGTTGAAGAACAGCAAGTGCCAATCGCTACCACAACTGTGCACCGGCGGCAATATCGCACTAACCGAGACTCCCTGATTCCCATCCATAAGCTAATTCGTCAATTGGAGAGCCAAGGAGTGATCAGCAAGACTCATTCACCTTTCAATAGTCCCATATGGCCAGTGCGAAAGTCTAATGGTGAGTGGAGACTAACAGTGGACTATCGTGGCCTGAACGAAGTCACGCCACCATTGAGTGCTGCAGTGCCGGACATGCTGGAACTCCAGTACGAACTTGAATCCTCCCCCTGGCTGGAGGCAGGGCCCCCCTAATCCTGGTCAGAATCTTCTTCATTTCTGTGTTTGAAGGACTGTCTGCTGGAAGTTGGAGCAGCAAACTTTTCAGAGAATCCCTTTTTCCCGATTGTTTTCTTTTGCAACTCACGTACCCGTGCCTCTAGGGTCGCGGTAGATTTTCCATCCCATTTTCTCATGTCCTCTCCATGGTCTCGTAAGTAAAACCACAGGGTGGCACGGGGTGAGTACCCACCATATCGTCTTTGTGTGGATGAACGCCTACCCCCGATAGCTGAGACACTGCTTTGTACAGGTGCGGAGGAGAATAATCTCTCTTCAAGTTGGTGAACCTTTTCAGAAAGTTTCTCCCAAGTGTTCTCTTTTGGTCGGTGGACACTGGTTTGTTCAGGTGGGGAGGAAGATGGATTCTCTTTAAGTTGGTGGAACTCTTCAGAAAGTTTCTCCACAGCTGAGACGCAGGCCTGTAAGGAAGGGGAGAGACTTTCTTCGTACTGCCGAAGTTGTTTAGCCACTTCATCCACTGTGGGTTCCTCATCCTCTTTCCAGGCCATTATTGCCAATGAGCTGGCATATGATGATGGTGCACTCCGTACAAACTTCCGCCACATGGGTCGTGTACACCTGACTTCATCTGGATCTTTGGATGTTTGTCTGAGGTCTGGATCCTCATAAATCACTTCCCGTACGGCTAATTCCCTCAGGTACTGGATTCCCTTCTCCATAGTGGTCCACTTGCCTGGTAGACATAAAAGCTCTTCCTTGAAGGGATGCCTTTCCCTCACAGCTGAGAGGAGACGCCTCCAGAGGCTGTGAGATTGTGCTTCGTCTGCAATTGCTTTGTCAATGCCTGCGTCTCTAGCAAGGGATCCCAGCCGTCTGGCTTCCCTGCCGTCTAATTCCACACAATTGGCTCCAGTGTCCCAGCACCGAAGCAGCCAGGTGACAAGCTGCTCACCTATACAGCGACCAAAATCTTTTCGCACATCTCGTAGCTCACGCTCGTATAGGTTTCGGGTAGTTACTGTTGATTTTTCGGCATCCTCATCTTCCTCCTCCTGAATCCCTGATGGCCCAGCATCGTCGTCTCTATACCTAGATTTGGCAGAAGACTCTCTGCGTTCTAAACGACTTGAATCTCTATACCATTTTTTCACCTTCTCTACAGGGGCAACTTGCACTGCTACAGCTCGTTTCTCTGACCCCGTTACAGAGTCTGCCACAGGGGTTGGAATACCCTGTGCAGGGTCAACTTGCACTGCTACAGCTCGTTTCTCTGACCCCGTTACAGAGTCTGCCACAGGGGTTGGAATACCCTGTGCAGGGTCAACTTGCACTGCTACAGCTCGTTTCTCTGACCCAGCCACAGGAGCTGGAGCAGCTGCAGGAGCTGGAGCAGCTGCAGGAACTGGAACTGGAGCAGCTGCAGGAGCTGGAACTGGAGTGTCTGCAGGAGCTGGAACTGGAGCAGCTGCAGGAACCGGAGCTGGAGCAGCTACAGGAACTGGAACTGGAGTGTCTGCAGGAGCTGGAACTGGAGCAGCTGCAGGAACCGGAGCTGGAGCAGCTACAGGAACTGGAACTGGAGTGTCTGCAGGAGCTGGAACTGGAGCGGCTGCAGAGTCCACCGTAGGGGTCGCAGTGGCCATCGGATCTGTCACAGGACTTGGAGTAGCCGCAGAGTCTGTCACTAAGTTGATAGCAGTATCAATGGCAGCTCGATAGGCATGAGCCAGGCCCCAGCACGTTACAATGATTTGTGTTACTTTGGAACTGCCAGAGTCATGACACCTTTTTTTCAAACATTCTGCCAGTTTTTTAGGAGTTTGCAGTTGTTCAGGGGTGAATTTCCAAAACACTGGGGGTGCCAACTGCTCTAGATGCCTGCCCATATCCTCCCATACTCCCTGCCACCCACAACTATACTGCCTCCGGGCAGATCTCCGGATGAGCTTCCTAAGTAGTTGTTTAACTTTAAGCAAAACCTGAAGCACATTCAGGAGGCATAACAACAAGACCATGCTGGTCTGAGTATCCCAAGGATATTCAATATCTTGGAGAGCTATTGTAACAAGCTCGGAGGATAAGAGGGTGGTGAAGGAGAAAGGGAGAGTGATCAGTGATCAAGGAGGATAAGGGGGTGGTGAAGGAGAAAGGGAGAGTGATCGAGTAAGAAAAAATATCTTCCCCTTTCCCCTCCACAGATTGACTCCCTAATGAAAAAAGGCAACAGGTATAATTGCTAATAGTTTCCAAGATACAGTTTCCAAAGTATAGAGTCGACAATGTTACTGAGTACAAATACCAAGTTAGAGTCATGACCAGATATTTCATCGTCTCATAAGCCACTGTTACAACACACAGTACCACAATGATCTGAAACCAGGGCCCGGAGAGGATAAACAACATGACAGAGAGCACATACGGAAAATAATGTGCTATAATACTCAATTTGGAAAACAGGCGCAGCAGACTTGAGATTAAAGCAATCAGCATTAGGACAAGTGACTATTAAGCAGGTCTAATACTTATACCAATTTTAGTCTAACACACTCTGATCAGATCTGCCGTTATCTCAACCTTTCGAGCCCCACGTTGGGCGCCAAAACAGACTGTCATGGTTTAACCCGGCCGGCAGCTAAACACCACACAGCCGTTCGCTCACCCTCCCCCCTCCCTCTCTGGGACGGGGGAGAGAAATGGAAAGTGAAGCCCGTGAGTTGAGATAAAGACAGTTTAATAAGACTGGAAAATAATAATAATAATAATAATAATAATAATAACAACACAATGATGATAATAGTACTACTATTAATAATGTGTACAAACAAGTGATGCACAATGCAATTGCTCACCACCCGCTGACCGATGCCCAGCCTAACCCCGAGCAGTGCGGCCCCCCTCCCCCGGCTAGCCACCCCTATATATAGTTTAGCATGACGTCAGATGGTATGGAATACCTCTTTGGCTAGTTTGGGTCACCTGTCCTAGGTCTGTCCCCTCCCAGCTCTTGCTGCACCCCCAGCCTGCCCGTTGGCAGGACAGAGCAAGAAGCTGAGATGTCCTTGGCTTAGTATAAGCACTGCTCTGCAACAATTAAAACATCAGGGTGTTATCAGCACTCTTCTCCTCCTAAGCCAAACCATAGCATTCTACCAGCTACTAGGAAGAAAATTAACTCTGTTCTAACTGAAACCAGGACAAAACCGTAAATCGAGGGGTTGTAGGAATGGCCGTATTTCCTCCTTCCCGGTGGCACCTACGATAGCTGTCTTTCTTTCCCCTATTTTGCCATCTAATCTATTAAGTACTGAGTACGTTGCCCCTGTATCAACTAGAAACTTTACTTCCCTATTTCCTGTATGAATTGCCACTAGGGGCTCTCCTGCTTCTCTCTGGTTTCCTGGTCAGCTGCAATAATCCCCCAGGACCATTGCTTTGGCTATTTCCTGATTTCGGAATGGATTCCCTCTACCAATCATTGGCTGTTGTCGAAGAGGACATTCATTTTTCCAGTGGCCTTCTTCCTTACAATGGGCACATTGGTTGAGACCCAGCCCATTTCCTCCCGAACCTGGATAACCTCTCTCTGCTCCTCTACCTCGACTATTCATATTCCCTCGACCTCTTCCTCTTAACCCTCCCCGTTCTCTTCCCTGGACAACTGCCAATAAATTCTGTTGTTGCCTTTTGGCTGCCTCCTTTTCTCTATTGTTACACACTTTCCAAGCAATCTCCAACAGTCTATCCAAATCCCTCAGATCTGCGCCTTCCAATTTCTGCAATTTCTTCCTAATATCTTCCTGGGCTTGTCCTAAGAAAATAAGAGCTAGCTGGGTCTTAGCTTGTTCGGTTTCCACATCCAAGTCTGTGTATTTTCTGGCCGTTTCTTTTAATCTTTCCAAAAAGGCAGATGGTGATTCCGTCCTTTCTTGCCTAACATTATATAATCTTGACCAATTTATAGTTCGGGGCATAGCATTTTGCACCCCGATCTGGACCCAGTCCTGATATCTCTTTAATCTCCTTATTCCGTCCCCTGTATTATAATGCCACTGGGGGTCTTCAGTGGGAAAATTCTGGTCCAGATTTCCAGGTACTAGCCCGTTTCGTATCTCTTCTCGAGCTCTTTCCTTGGCTGCCCGCAAAACCATATCTTTTTCTGTTGAATCCATTAAGGTATCTAAAATTACCTGTAAATCATCCCAATCTGGATTCTGAGTTTTGATTATCGTTTTCACCACTCTTGCAACTTTGTCCGGATTTTCTCTATAAGTTCCGGCTGCCTGTTTCCAAATTACTAAATCTCCGGCCGAGAAGGGTGCCTTAACATATACCGGTCCTTCCGCTCCTACTCCCTGCCGGAGGGGTGCAATTATCTTCCCCCCCCGTTCATCCACAATCCCTCCTACTCTCTGCCGTTGTCGAGTTCTACATGAGACAGGAGAGGCTAAAGTCGGGGACCTTTCCTCATTTTCCTCTTCCTCCTCTGCCCGTTCTTCCAGAGCTAACGGCGCAATTTCCAAATCTACATTTCCATCATTCATTTCTCCATTATGTTTACTATTTTCTATTGCCTGGTGCTGTATGCAACGTCCCTCCTTAGCACACGCACAACAACGATTCTCATTTAGGGTATTAAACACCATTATTCCGCAGGCACGCTGCCATTCAGGTTTTCAGCGCAAATAAAAGAACAATTCTACATATGGAAGCTCGTCATCCTTTCCTTCCCTTTTACAAAATAACATTAACTGTAAAATTGTATTATACTGTAGTGTGCCATTCTCGGGCCAAGTCTCTTGATCCTCTAGCTTGTATTGCGGCCACCAGCCATTACAATAGTCAATCAATTTCCCTTTTCGCATTTCTTGACCAAAACCGCCCTCTTTCCAATGTGCTAATAAGCACCCGAGTGGGGATGTCCGTGGGATAGGAGCATCCTGACCCAAAATCTCTTTTAGCGCTTTCATGACAATCTTATAACCTTATTGACAGTAATCACAGTAACAGGATCTGAGAATTACTATAGCAGCAAGGGTTGCCGAAGCAACGAGGTGCCGCCTAAGCGGCAGCACACTTCCCTAAAAGCTGTCGGAACAGCAGTGTGCTTCACCCGATATCGTGCCGACCCCCCCCCCCCCCCCTTTTCGACACAAACCAACACAATTTCCAATACTGACCTCCAATGCCGAACCTGCGGAGCTTTCACTCCGTCTGACGGACGGCGCCTAGGCTTACCCTGGAAGCTTCCTGCCCAACCGAGCGTGGCTTTCGCCGCGTCTGACCGGCAGGCTTTCCAGACCAGATCGGTACCGAAAACCAGAAAGCACCTTTGCTTACCTATCCCGTGGTACGTCGTGAGCAGAGGAGGTCGGTTGCGGTCGATGGCTCCCTGAGAAACTCCCCGGTGCCGGCTGGAGCGTAATCGAAACACGATCTGCCTCAGCAGTGCCCACGCCGTCCCATCTGGGTCGCCAAAATGTTAGCGTAGCAGACACATAACCACAACGTGATTATATGAAGGTGCTTTATTCAGCGCTGGAAACCAGGGGCAGGTGCCCAAATCTGGCTTCAAATCCCGTTACATCCCCACCGCAAATTTATATTCTTGGAGATACATAAATTCATACATATTCATTTCAAGCTGCAACATCAAGCTCAGTGACTCCTCCCTTGACTCCTCCCTACTTGCACATGCGCAGCACCGTCTGGTGGTCTTCCTGGTGGTCTTCATGATGAAGTAAAGAGTCTTCCTCCCTGCTGAACTATTCACCTTTCTTCTCTGCGCATGCTCTTTCCAACTCTCCATGTTATTTTGCCATCTTCCAAGTTCTTATCAAAGGTCGAGGTGTACCTGTTCATCCTCAGGATCTTTCTGTGAAGAATCTCGCGTCTCTTTATCAGATTAGGATCTCATTGATAGTATATTACCTGGGAAACACTACAACACTTATCTAAAGACAGTGACTCCTTAAAAAGAGATGGTGCAGGATACTAAAATATGTGCTAATGTTAACATTTCTAACATTTCCCCTAAACCATGTGCTGATGCCAGGAGCTAGTGCAGAATACTAAAACAGGTGCTAATGCCAACACTTGGATTAATGGCAAAGCAAAATACCAAGATGAGAACTGCTTTGTATCAAAATCGCTTAGCTTTGGATTATTTACTAGAGAAGAAGTCTGTGGAAAATTTAACCTTAGTAATTGCTGTTTAGAGATTGATGATGAGGGTGTTTCTTCCTCGTAGCTGGTAGAATGCTATGTTCTGGCTTAGGATGAGAAGAGTGCTGATAATATGCTGATGTTTTAATTGTTGCAGAGCAGTGCTTACACCTAGCCAAGGACACTTCAGCTTCTCACTCTCTCCTGCCAGCAGGTAGGCTGGGGGTGCAAGAGCTGGGAGGAGGGCCGGAATGCTCGGGGTTAGGCTGGGCATCGGGCAGTGGGTGGTGAGCAATTGCATTGTGCATCATTTGTTTCGTACACATTATTACTAGTAGTACTGTTATCTTCATGATTGTCATTATTATTATTGTTGTTATTATTTTCTTGTCTTTATCTCAATTCACGAGCTTCACTTTCCCGTTTCTCTCTCCCATCCCAGAGAAGGAGGGGGGGGAGGTGAGCGAACAGCCATGTGTTGTTTAGCTGCCCGCTGGGTTAAACCACAACAGGAAAAAAAAGCTGTAAATGAACTTGTAAAAGAAGTGAAGAAACTTGCACACGTCCCAGTTCAGATCTCAAATGGAATCGATCTAAGCGGGTGATGGGAGGGGGGCTTTATGGGTGGTGATTGGCTTGCTAAAATAAGGATGGTTGTACTGGGGATATGTGGAGGATTGTTAATAATTCCATGTTTAATGCCTTGTATTACCAGACTAATACACTCTGTTATACAGGGAATGCAAGTATCTGCGGTACCTGTTGACCCAGAACCAGGGAAGGAGAAAACCCATTCCCTGATGATAATAAAAACAAACAAAGATCCAAAATTGGTATCAATTGGTATCAATTCGGCAAGTATTGACTTGATTGGAAAGGAAACCACAAATCAATGCCATGAAAAAGGAGATGGGGGATTGTGAAATGTGTTCATCTGATTCGTGTCAATATGAAACAATGCTAGGGCCGCATGCTATGATGAATGTGACCTCCTGTCCTACAGACCCTTGTATAACCATGTGTCTAAGAAAAACAGATTCGTGTCAATAGAGAGCTTGAAGGGAAATGTATTTGTAGGCTTTTCCTTGAAGTCTCTGATATCTGGTACCGGAGGTGGGGGGGGGGCGGTTCAGAATAGCTGCTAACTATTATGACTATTGCATGGGACACCATGCAAGCCTCTGATATCTGGCCAGGAGATTAAGGAGACGGGGAAAACTGAAGAACGACTAAAAGACAAAGCTTGCAGGGGACGCTGCACAAGTCTCTGACGTGCAGCCAAGATGGACAAAGGAGAAGGACAAGAGGGAGGAAGACTACGAGCCTTCAGCATGAGAGACCCCCAGAGGGACCACCGGAGACTGTTAACGCATGCTCCAGTAGGAGGGTTTGGATTCCGGAAACTAATTATAATAACCCTGTTTTTATTAACCTGGGAAACACTACAACACTTATCTAAAGACAGTGACTCCTTAAAAAGAGATGGTGCAGGATACTAAAATATGTGCTAATGTTAACATTTCTAACATTTCCCCTAAACCATGTGCTGATGCCAGGAGCTAGTGCAGAATACTAAAACAGGTGCTAATGCCAACATTTCCCCCCTTTGAAAATACTTCACTCACCCATAGAGGGCAGTATTTTCATCTTCAATGCTAGTTTTACTACGTAATATAATATATTTGTACACATTATATAGGTATTAAGCTTCATTCATTGGTATGGTGTTGCTATAGGGTGGTGGCGGGGTAGTGGGAACCTCCTCATGATTTTTAGTGAGAATGGTCATTATTCTGCCATTCCATTTCCTTTTGTCGTGTGCATTGTTCATCATCCTCACACAACCCTAGCCGTCCACTCCTGGTGTTCCAAGCCATAAATTGGTAATTTCTTTTCTTTTCACATTGAGAACGATAGAGGGGCTGTTTCTCTCTATAATACCCTTCCTGCTGTTATGTATGTTCATCTGATTCGTGTCAGTATGGAACAGTGCTAGGGCCGCATGGTATGACGAATGTGACCTTCTGTCTTACATACCCTTGTATAACCACAAGTCTAAGAAAAACAGAATGGTTAATGTATATAGTTCTTGTACCTTGACTTTGGTTTCTTCCCTTTCCTCCCAGTGTCCCAGTCTCCCCCTCATTATAGTCAAATTATCAAATCTTCAGAAATATTCCTCAAATCCATGAGCCTATTTGCTTTTGTTATTCCGAACTCTTATTTCTAACAGTTACAGCCTTTTTGCCTTCTTTGTGGTTGATTTAGCACTGCTATAGATGTAACTGGAGTGTCCCTGTGAATGGCTGGTGAGGAATGTTTTAATTACTCGTGAAGTCTCAATAAGAAAGCTATTTGTGTTTGTATGAAGTCTTTGATGTTTGGGGGTTTCAGAACAACTGATAACAACTAGTGACTGTTATGGGATACTATGCAGGCCTCTGATATCTGGCCAGGTGGCCAAGAGATTAAGAAGAAGGAAAAAAAGAAGCTGAAGGACGGCTAGGAGACAAGACCTGCAGGGGATGCTGTATAAACTTGACATGGTGCCAAGGAGTACGAAGGGGAAGGACAAGAAAAAAACTTGGAGAGGAAGACTACGAGCCTTCAGCATGAAAGACCCCTAGAGATCCCCAGAGGGACCACCGGAGACTGATGCACATGCTCCAGTAGGAGGGACTGGACCCTGGAAGCTAATTATAATAACCTATTTTTTTTAGAAGTAGTAATGAATATGTATTAGTCTAGGAGCATAAAAATCAGCTACTTGATGTAGCTGGTGTGCGTCCTGGTGGAGCGGAGACTCCCGGTGCACCCAGCGCTGTTTGCTTACCTCTATTCTTTTAATAAATCCTATTTTTTTATTAAATCCTATTTTGAAGACTGAGCCATTTATAACACAGCTTTTCTGTCTCCACGACCTTTTGTGTTTCACATTGGATTGTTTTGTTTTTCTCAGTCTGGGGTAGCGGTGATGTAATTATGCCCCAGGGTATAGGATCACCTGATACGGTCTGTCCCACCGTTCCTTCAAAGGCTCTTCATACCAGTTTTTAATATAGACACTGTCCCCTGGTTGTATGTCGTGTACTGGATTCTCCAAGCCCAAAGGTCGATTCCACACCAGGACGCTGCGTAGTCGAGCTAGAGTCTTGCCAAGGGATAGAACATAGTTATACACATCCTGCTTAGCGGTAACATGCATATTCGGATTTGGTTCAGGGGACCCATAAGGTTTCCCATACAATATCTCATACGGGCTTACTGACATCCCACTCTTTGGCTTTATTCTAATCCTGAATAGGGCTATTGGTAGGGCCTGCGGCCATTGTATTTTAGCTTCCTGACAAATTTTGCTTAGTTGTCCTTTCAAAGTCTGATTCATCCTTTCTAGCTGTCCGCTAGACTGTGGTCTCCATGGAGTATGTAAATTCCAAGTAATTCCTAGCAACCTACTAACCTCTTTAACCACATTAGCAATAAAATGGGGTCCTCTATCTGAGGAGATACCCAACGGTACACCAAATCTAGGGATAATTTCCTGCAGTAGCCATTTTACTGTTTCTTTTGCCTGATTGGTATGACAGGGAAGAGCCTCCGGCCATCCAGAAAAAGTGTCAACCCCTACTAACAAGTATTTGTAGCCACGGGCCTCTGGTAATTCTACAAAGTCAGTTTGCCCGTAATCCCCAGGCTCTATTCCAGTTCTAGTCCTACCCATTTCAGCATGTTTCCTTGCTACTGGATTATTCTTTAGGCAGAGCTCGCACTTTGACATTACGGATTTCGCCATTGTCAACGTGTGTACTGAGATAACACCTCGTTTCAAATAAGTCACCATCGCATCTGCTCCCCAGTGGCATTCATTATGCTTTTCTTGTAGAATCTCTCGCATTACTAGTGGGGGCACTACAACCTGTCCTGTTGTTGTTACATACCAACCATCAGAATTCTTCTGGGCCTTCAGCAAATTGGCAAGCCGTTCGTCCTCTGGGGAATACTTTGGGTCCTTGGCTAACCTAGAGCAAGATAGGCCTACCTGTGTCGGAATTAGTGCCATCATTTTCCATATTTCTCGTGCGACCTTTTGAGCCGTTGAGTCTGCTAATCTATTTCCTTCCACAATCTCTGATGTTCCTCCTTGGTGAGCTTTACAATGCATTATGGCCACCTGTTGGGGTTTCTGCACAGCCGTTATTAATTTCAGTATTTCTTCTTGATATTTTACATTAGTCCCTTGCGAAGATAACATTCCTCATTCTTTCCAGAATGCTCCATGCACATGAACTACTCCAAACGCGTATTTTGCGTCTGTCCAAATGTTAACGTTCTTGCCTTCACTTAATTCCAAAGCTCGAGTTAGAGCAACTACCTCTGCCCGTTGAGCTGATGTCCCTGGAGGTAAAGAATTTGCCTCAATCACCATTTTCGATGTTGTTACCGCATATCCTGCGTAACGAGTCCCATTTTCCACAAAGCTGCTTCCATCTGTGAAAAGTTCCCAATCTGGTTCCTTCAGTGGCTGATCCTTCAGATCTGTTCTACTGGCATGAGTATGTTCCATAACTTCCACACAGTCATGATTAAGGTCTCCTTCTTCCGTCGTCGTTCCTAAAAATACTGCTGGATTTAATAAGTTAGTGGTTTTCAAAATTCCATCATCTTGTTCAGTTAATATTGCTTGATATTTCATCATTCGACTAGGTGATAGCCAATGGCCCCCCTTCTGTTCCAGTACCATAGTTACCATGTGTGGTACGAATACTTCGATCCGTTTTCCCAACGTAAGCTTTCTAGCCTCCTGTATTAAAAGAATGGTAGCTGCCACAGCTCTTAGGCAGGAGGGCCACCCAGCACTTACCGCATCCAGCTGTTTAGAAAAGTATCCTGCTGGTCTCTTCCAGCTCCCTAATCTTTGAGTCAGTACGCCTAACGCCAATCGTTGTCTCTCATGTACAAACAATTGAAAGTCCTTTGATAAATCTGGCAGACCCAGGGCACGTGCTTTCGCTAGGGCCTCTTTTATTTTCTTAAAAGCCTCTTGTTGCGGTTTTCCCCATGTAAATGTGCAAGCTTTTTGTACTTCATAGAGGGGTTTTGCTATGAGTCCGTAGTCCATTATCCACAGTCTGCACCACCCGGCCATACCTAGGAAGGCTCGTAATTCATGTAGGTTCCATGGTTCCGGAACTCCACAAATAGCCTGAATCCGATTAATTCCCAATTTTCTCTGTCCCTGGGATATTTCACACCCCAGGTAGATCATCGTGGTGCATGCAATTTGTGCCTTTTGTTTGGAGACCTTATACCCATTCAGCCCCAGCTGATTCAGAATATCCATAGTTACCTGAATACATTCTGATTCTTTTTCGGTAGCTATGAGTATATCATCCACATATGGCAATAGCAGATATCTATAGATAGCAGATAGCAGATAGCCAGGGGGAGGATTCAAGTTCGTACTGGAGTTCCAGCATGTCCGGCACTGCAGCACTCAATGGTGGCGTGACTTCGTTCAGGCCACGATAGTCCACTGTTAGTCTCCACTCACCATTAGACTTTCGCACTGGCCATATGGGACTATTGAAAGGTGAATGAGTCTTGCTGATCACTCCTTGGCTCTCCAATTGACGAATTAGCTTATGGATGGGAATCAGGGAGTCTCGGTTAGTGCGATATTGCCGCCGGTGCACAGTTGTGGTAGCGATTGGCACTTGCTGTTCTTCAACCCTCAGCAACCCCACAACAGAGGGGTCCTCTGAGAGACCAGGCAAGGTAGATAATTGTTTAATGCCCTCTGTCTCTAAGGCAGCTATACCAAAAGCCCACCGGAACCCTTTTGGGTCCTTGAAATATCCTCTTCTAAGATAGTCTATGCCAAGGATACATGGAGCATCTGGGCCAGTCGCAATACGGTGCTTTTCCCACTCATTCCCAGTCAGACTCACTTCAGCCTCCAATACAGTCAACTGCTGAGATCCCCCTGTCACTCCACAAATACAGATGGGCTCTGGCCCTTTATAGCTCGATGGCATTAGAGTACATTGTGCACCGGTGTCTACTAAAGCCTTATACTTCTGTGCGTCTGACGTGCCAGGCCATCGAATCCACACAGTCCAATAAACTCGACTGTCCCTTTCCTCCCCCTGGCTGGAGGCAGGGCCCCCCTAATCCTGGTCAGAATCTTCTTCATTTCTGTGTTTGAAGGACTGTCTGCTGGAAGTTGGAGCAGCAAACTTTTCAGAGAATCCCTTTTTCCCGATTGTTTTCTTTTGCAACTCACGTACCCGTGCCTCTAGGGTCGCGGTAGATTTTCCATCCCATTTTCTCATGTCCTCTCCATGGTCTCGTAAGTAAAACCACAGGGTGGCACGGGGTGAGTACCCACCATATCGTCTTTGTGTGGATGAACGCCTACCCCCGATAGCTGAGACACTGCTTTGTACAGGTGCGGAGGAGAATAATCTCTCTTCAAGTTGGTGAACCTTTTCAGAAAGTTTCTCCCAAGTGTTCTCTTTTGGTCGGTGGACACTGGTTTGTTCAGGTGGGGAGGAAGATGGATTCTCTTTAAGTTGGTGGAACTCTTCAGAAAGTTTCTCCACAGCTGAGACGCAGGCCTGTAAGGAAGGGGAGAGACTTTCTTCGTACTGCCGAAGTTGTTTAGCCACTTCATCCACTGTGGGTTCCTCATCCTCTTTCCAGGCCATTATTGCCAATGAGCTGGCATATGATGATGGTGCACTCCGTACAAACTTCCGCCACATGGGTCGTGTACACCTGACTTCATCTGGATCTTTGGATGTTTGTCTGAGGTCTGGATCCTCATAAATCACTTCCCGTACGGCTAATTCCCTCAGGTACTGGATTCCCTTCTCCATAGTGGTCCACTTGCCTGGTAGACATAAAAGCTCTTCCTTGAAGGGATGCCTTTCCCTCACAGCTGAGAGGAGACGCCTCCAGAGGCTGTGAGATTGTGCTTCGTCTGCAATTGCTTTGTCAGTGCCTGCGTCTCTAGCAAGGGATCCCAGCCGTCTGGCTTCCCTGCCGTCTAATTCCACACAATTGGCTCCAGTGTCCCAGCACCGAAGCAGCCAGGTGACAAGCTGCTCACCTATACAGCGACCAAAATCTTTTCGCACATCTCGTAGCTCACGCTCGTATAGGTTTCGGGTAGTTACTGTTGATTTTTCGGCATCCTCATCTTCCTCCTCCTGAATCCCTGATGGCCCAGCATCGTCGTCTCTATACCTAGATTTGGCAGAAGACTCTCTGCGTTCTAAACGACTTGAATCTCTATACCATTTTTTCACCTTCTCTACAGGGGCAACTTGCACTGCTACAGCTCGTTTCTCTGACCCCGTTACAGAGTCTGCCACAGGGGTTGGAATACCCTGTGCAGGGTCAACTTGCACTGCTACAGCTCGTTTCTCTGACCCCGTTACAGAGTCTGCCACAGGGGTTGGAATACCCTGTGCAGGGTCAACTTGCACTGCTACAGCTCGTTTCTCTGACCCAGACACAGGAGCTGGAGCAGCTGCAGGAGCTGGAGCAGCTGCAGGAACTGGAACTGGAGCGGCTGCAGGAGCTGGAACTGGAGTGTCTGCAGGAGCTGGAACTGGAGCAGCTGCAGGAACCGGAGCTGGAGCAGCTACAGGAACTGGAACTGGAGTGTCTGCAGGAGCTGGAACTGGAGCAGCTGCAGGAACCGGAGCTGGAGCAGCTACAGGAACTGGAACTGGAGTGTCTGCAGGAGCTGGAACTGGAGCGGCTGCAGAGTCCACCGTAGGGGTCGCAGTGGCCATCGGATCTGTCACAGGACTTGGAGTAGCCGCAGAGTCTGTCACTAAGTTGATAGCAGTATCAATGGCAGCTCGATAGGCATGAGCCAGGCCCCAGCACGTTACAATGATTTGTGTTACTTTGGAACTGCCAGAGTCATGACACCTTTTTTTCAAACATTCTGCCAGTTTTTTAGGAGTTTGCAGTTGTTCAGGGGTGAATTTCCAAAACACTGGGGGTGCCAACTGTTCTAGATGCCTGCCCATATCCTCCCATACTCCCTGCCACCCACAACTATACTGCCTCCGGGCAGATCTCCGGATGAGCTTCCTAAGTAGTTGTTTAACTTTAAGCAAAACCTGAAGCACATTCAGGAGGCATAACAACAAGACCATGCTGGTCTGAGTATCCCAAGGATATTCAATATCTTGGAGAGCTATTGTAACAAGCTCGGAGGATAAGAGGGTGGTGAAGGAGAAAGGGAGAGTGATCAGTGATCAAGGAGGATAAGGGGGTGGTGAAGGAGAAAGGGAGAGTGATCGAGTAAGAAAAAATATCTTCCCCTTTCCCCTCCACAGATTGACTCCCTAATGAAAAAAGGCAACAGGTATAATTGCTAATAGTTTCCAAGATACAGTTTCCAAAGTATAGAGTCGACGATGTTACTGAGTACAAATACCAAGTTAGAGTCATGACCAGATATTTCATCGTCTCATAAGCCACTGTTACAACACACAGTACCACAATGATCTGAAACCAGGGCCCGGAGAGGATAAACAACATGACAGAGAGCACATACGGAAAATAATGTGCTATAATACTCAATTTGGAAAACAGGCGCAGCAGACTTGAGATTAAAGCAATCAGCATTAGGACAAGTGACTATTAAGCAGGTCTAATACTTATACCAATTTTAGTCTAACACACTCTGATCAGATCTGCCGTTATCTCAACCTTTCGAGCCCCACGTTGGGCGCCAAAACAGACTGTCATGGTTTAACCCGGCCGGCAGCTAAACACCACACAGCCGTTCGCTCACCCTCCCCCCTCCCTCTCTGGGACGGGGGAGAGAAATGGAAAGTGAAGCCCGTGAGTTGAGATAAAGACAGTTTAATAAGACTGGAAAATAATAATAATAATAATAATAATAATAACAATAATAATAATAACACAATGATGATAATAGTACTACTATTAATAATGTGTACAAACAAGTGATGCACAATGCAATTGCTCACCACCCGCTGACCGATGCCCAGCCTAACCCCGAGCAGTGCGGCCCCCCTCCCCCGGCTAGCCACCCCTATATATAGTTTAGCATGACGTCAGATGGTATGGAATACCTCTTTGGCTAGTTTGGGTCACCTGTCCTAGGTCTGTCCCCTCCCAGCTCTTGCTGCACCCCCAGCCTGCCCGTTGGCAGGACAGAGCAAGAAGCTGAGATGTCCTTGGCTTAGTATAAGCACTGCTCTGCAACAATTAAAACATCAGGGTGTTATCAGCACTCTTCTCCTCCTAAGCCAAAACATAGCATTCTACCAGCTACTAGGAAGAAAATTAACTCTGTTCTAACTGAAACCAGGACAAAACCGTAAATCGAGGGGTTGTAGGAATGGCCGTATTTCCTCCTTCCCGGTGGCACCTACGATAGCTGTCTTTCTTTCCCCTATTTTGCCATCTAATCTATTAAGTACTGAGTACGTTGCCCCTGTATCAACTAGAAACTTTACTTCCCTATTTCCTGTATGAATTGCCACTAGGGGCTCTCCTGCTTCTCTCTGGTTTCCTGGTCAGCTGCAATAATCCCCCAGGACCATTGCTTTGGCTATTTCCTGATTTCGGAATGGATTCCCTCTACCAATCATTGGCTGTTGTCGAAGAGGACATTCATTTTTCCAGTGGCCTTCTTCCTTACAATGGGCACATTGGTTGAGACCCAGCCCATTTCCTCCCGAACCTGGATAACCTCTCTCTGCTCCTCTACCTCGACTATTCATATTCCCTCGACCTCTTCCTCTTAACCCTCCCCGTTCTCTTCCCTGGACAACTGCCAATAAATTCTGTTGTTGCCTTTTGGCTGCCTCCTTTTCTCTATTGTTACACACTTTCCAAGCAATCTCCAACAGTCTATCCAAATCCCTCAGATCTGCGCCTTCCAATTTCTGCAATTTCTTCCTAATATCTTCCTGGGCTTGTCCTAAGAAAATAAGAGCTAGCTGGGTCTTAGCTTGTTCGGTTTCCACATCCAAGTCTGTGTATTTTCTGGCCGTTTCTTTTAATCTTTCCAAAAAGGCAGATGGTGATTCCGTCCTTTCTTGCCTAACATTATATAATCTTGACCAATTTATAGTTCGGGGCATAGCATTTTGCACCCCGATCTGGACCCAGTCCTGATATCTCTTTAATCTCCTTATTCCGTCCCCTGTATTATAATGCCACTGGGGGTCTTCAGTGGGAAAATTCTGGTCCAGATTTCCAGGTACTAGCCCGTTTCGTATCTCTTCTCGAGCTCTTTCCTTGGCTGCCCGCAAAACCATATCTTTTTCTGTTGAATCCATTAAGGTATCTAAAATTACCTGTAAATCATCCCAATCTGGATTCTGAGTTTTGATTATCGTTTTCACCACTCTTGCAACTTTGTCCGGATTTTCTCTATAAGTTCCGGCTGCCTGTTTCCAAATTACTAAATCTCCGGCCGAGAAGGGTGCCTTAACATATACCGGTCCTTCCGCTCCTACTCCCTGCCGGAGGGGTGCAATTATCTTCCCCCCCCGTTCATCCACAATCCCTCCTACTCTCTGCCGTTGTCGAGTTCTACATGAGACAGGAGAGGCTAAAGTCGGGGACCTTTCCTCATTTTCCTCTTCCTCCTCTGCCCGTTCTTCCAGAGCTAACGGCGCAATTTCCAAATCTACATTTCCATCATTCATTTCTCCATTATGTTTACTATTTTCTATTGCCTGGTGCTGTATGCAACGTCCCTCCTTAGCACACGCACAACAACGATTCTCATTTAGGGTATTAAACACCATTATTCCGCAGGCACGCTGCCATTCAGGTTTTCGGCGCAAATAAAAGAACAATTCTACATATGGAAGCTCGTCATCTTTTCCTTCCTTTTTACAAAATAACATTAACTGTA
Source organism: Somateria mollissima (assembly GCA_951411735.1). Taxonomy (NCBI): domain Eukaryota; kingdom Metazoa; phylum Chordata; class Aves; order Anseriformes; family Anatidae; genus Somateria; species Somateria mollissima. The sequence goes on from CATOCB010000012.1 coordinate 86,773, forward strand.
AAATTGTATTATACTGTAGTGTGCCATTCTCGGGCCAAGTCTCTTGATCCTCTAGCTTGTATTGCGGCCACCAGCCATTACAATAGTCAATCAATTTCCCTTTTCGCATTTCTTGACGAAAACCGCACTCTTTCCAATGTGCTAATAAGCACCCGAGTGGGGATGTCCATGGGATAGGAGCATCCTGACCCAAAATCTCTTTTAGCGCTTTCATGACAATCTTATAACCTTATTGACAGTAATCACAGTAACAGGATCTGAGAATTACTATAGCAGCAAGGGTTGCCGAAGCAACGAGGTGCCGCCTAAGCGGCAGCACACTTCCCTAAAAGCTGTCGGAACAGCAGTGTGCTTCACAGGATCTGAGAATTACTATAGCAGCAAGGGTTGCCGAAGCAACGAGGTGCCGCCTAAGCGGCAGCACACTTCCCTAAAAGCTGTCGGAACAGCAGTGTGCTTCACCCGATATCGTGCCGACCCCCCCTCCCCCCTTTCGACACAAACCAACACAATTACCAATACTGACCTCCAATGCCGAACCTGCGGAGCTTTCACTCCGTCTGACGGACGGCGCCTAGGCTTACCCTGGAAGCTTCCTGCCCAACCGAGCGTGGCTTTCGCCGCGTCTGACCGGCAGGCTTTCCAGACCAGATCGGTACCGAAAACCAGAAAGCACCTTTGCTTACCTATCCCGTGGTACGTCGTGAGCAGAGGAGGTCGGTTGCGGTCGATGGCTCCCCGAGAAACTCCCCGGTGCCGGCTGGAGCGTAATCGAAACACGATCCGCCTCAGCAGTGCCCACGCCGTCCCATCTGGGTCGCCAAAATGTTAGCGTAGCAGACACATAACCACAACGTGATTATATGAAGGTGCTTTATTCAGCGCTGGAAACCAGGGGCAGGTGCCCAAATCTGGCTTCAAATCCCGTTACATCCCCACCGCAAATTTATATTCTTGGAGATACATAAATTCATACATATTCATTTCAAGCTGCAACATCAAGCTCAGTGACTCCTCCCTTGACTCCTCCCTACTTGCACATGCGCAGCACCGTCTGGTGGTCTTCCTGGTGGTCTTCATGATGAAGTAAAGAGTCTTCCTCCCTGCTGAACTATTCACCTTTCTTCTCTGCGCATGCTCTTTCCAACTCTCCATGTTATTTTGCCATCTTCCAAGTTCTTATCAAAGGTCGAGGTGTACCTGTTCATCCTCAGGGTCTTCCTGTGAAGAATCTCGCGTCTCTTTATCAGATTAGGATCTCATTGATAGTATATTACCTGGGAAACACTACAACACTTATCTAAAGACAGTGACTCCTTAAAAAAAGATGGTGCAGGATACTAAAATATGTGCTAATGTTAACATTTCTAACATTTCCCCTAAACCATGTGCTGATGCCAGGAGCTAGTGCAGAATACTAAAACAGGTGCTAATGCCAACACTTGGATTAATGGCAAAGCAAAATACCAAGATGAGAACTGCTTTGTATCAAAATCGCTTAGCTTTGGATTATTTACTAGAGAAGAAGTCTGTGGAAAATTTAACCTTAGTAATTGCTGTTTAGAGATTGATGATGAGGGTGTTTCTTCCTCGTAGCTGGTAGAATGCTATGTTCTGGCTTAGGATGAGAAGAGTGCTGATAATATGCTGATGTTTTAATTGTTGCAGAGCAGTGCTTACACCTAGCCAAGGACACTTCAGCTTCTCACTCTCTCCTGCCAGCAGGTAGGCTGGGGGTGCAAGAGCTGGGAGGAGGGCCGGAATGCTCGGGGTTAGGCTGGGCATCGGGCAGTGGGTGGTGAGCAATTGCATTGTGCATCACTTGTTTCGTACACATTATTACTAGTAGTACTATTATCTTCATGATTGTCATTATTATTATTGTTGTTATTATTTTCTTGTCTTTATCTCAATTCGCGGGCTTCACTTTCCCGTTTCTCTCTCCCATCCCAGAGAAGGAGGGGGGGAGGTGAGCGAACAGCCATGTGTTGTTTAGCTGCCCGCTGGGTTAAACCACAACAGGAAAAAAAAGCTGTAAATGAACTTGTAAAAGAAGTGAAGAAACTTGCACACGTCCCAGTTCAGATCTCAAATGGAATCGATCTAAGCGGGTGATGGGAGGGGGGCTTTATGGGTGGTGATTGGCTTGCTAAAATAAGGATGGTTGTACTGGGGATATGTGGAGGATTGTTAATAATTCCATGTTTAATGCCTTGTATTACCAGACTAATACACTCTGTTATACAGGGAATGCAAGTATCTGCGGTACCTGTTGACCCAGAACCAGGGAAGGAGAAAACCCATTCCCTGATGATAATAAAAACAAACAAAGATCCAAAATTGGTATCAATTGGTATCAATTCGGCAAGTATTGACTTGATTGGAAAGGAAACCACAAATCAATGCCATGAAAAAGGAGATGGGGGATTGTGAAATGTGTTCATCTGATTCGTGTCAATATGGAACAATGCTAGGGCCGCATGCTATGATGAATGTGACCTCCTGTCCTACAGACCCTTGTATAACCATGTGTCTAAGAAAAACAGATTCGTGTCAATAGAGAGCTTGAAGGGAAATGTATTTGTAGGCTTTTCCTTGAAGTCTCTGATATCTGGTACCGGAGGTGGGGGGGGCGGTTCAGAATAGCTGCTAACTATTATGACTATTGCATGGGACACCATGCAAGCCTCTGATATCTGGCCAGGAGATTAAGGAGACGGGGAAAACTGAAGAACGACTAAAAGACAAAGCTTGCAGGGGACGCTGCACAAGTCTCTGACGTGCAGCCAAGATGGACAAAGGAGAAGGACAAGAGGGAGGAAGACTACGAGCCTTCAGCATGAGAGACCCCCAGAGGGACCACCGGAGACTGTTAACGCATGCTCCAGTAGGAGTGTTTGGATTCAGGAAACTAATTATAATAACCCTGTTGTTTTTTTTTAGAAGTAGTAATGAATATGTGTTAGCCTAGGAGCATAAAAATCAGCTGCTTGATGTAACTGGTGTGCATCTGGGTGGATCAGAGACTCCCAGCGCAGTTTGCTTACCTCTATTCCTTTAATAAATTGTAAAGTTTGTTTGTAGTCCTATTTTGAAGACTGAGGCATCTATAACAGTAGTGAGGACTTCCCCCAGCCCTTCTCTGTCACCTTTAGCTCCCCTCCCTTCCCCCATCAAACCTAGTTTAAAGCCCTGGTAATCAGCCCAGAGAGCTTGCTCCCCAACACACTTGTGCCCCACTTGCCCAGTCCTGGTCCCCAGATTTTTGCGCCAGGAACATGATTCCACAGAGCCTTTAAGCCTTTCTGTAGCTTTAAAGATGCTGAAGTGGTCCCTGGCTTAAGAAGAACTAGTTCCCCGCCTGGCACTACGAATCGTTGCTTAGGGCGAAAAGCTGAGGCTCTTGTCTGTTACGTGAACAGCCAGGGAGACTCAGCCTCCCTTCTCTGTTAAGTTCGGTGCTGCCTGGCCTTAACGTTTTCAGTATTAACGTTTTCAGTACTCAGTAGCGTCCCCCAGGCTCTTGTATTTTGAGAGGGACTGCACTCCCCTTACGTCATATGGGAATCCCAGTTTTCTGTCTCAAGGGTGAATGGTGTAAGGCACTTACAAATCAATGCAGATTGTCGCTGTTGTCCATTGCCATGTAAATTAAGGCCATGCAAGTACCTTCTACGGTTTCTTCTTCCCTGTCATTTGTTATCCGGTTTCTACAAAATATTACATATTTGGTGAAATGCCTTAAAACAACATTACTTTTTAATTAACTTTTTTTTTTTTTTTTTTCTCTCTCTCTAGATCTGCCAGTAGCTGACAGAGTAGAAAGGTGTGCTTCTCTCTCTTTCTTGTATAGAGTTAGAGGCAATGCCTGATATCCGGCCAAGATGGACAAAGGAGAAGGACAAGGACAAAGCCTGGGAGGAAGACTATGAGCCTTCAGCGCGAGAGACCCCCAGAGGGACCACCGGGGACTGATACGCATGCGCCAGTGGGAGGGTTCGGAATCCGGGAACTGATTATAATAACCCTGCCTTTTCCAGAAGTAGTAATGAACATGTATTAGCCTAGGAGCAGAAAAAGCTGCTGCCTGATGTAATGTGTGTGCGTGTTGGAGGAGCCCAGACTCCCTGCGCACCCAGCGCTCTTTACTTGCCTTTTATTAACCCCATAAATAAATCTCATAAAGCTAAGTTGACTCGGAATTTATAACAGTGTGATGAAAACTGTTGCACTCCAAGTTGGGAAGGGGAGAGGAAAATGTTCATGTATACGTGAGAATTGTACTCAAACAGCTGATTACACCTTTGCTTGCACCTTTTAAGGGAAAACTTTAAACCTGAGAAGCAACAGGCAGTTTTCTACGTTTCCTGATACGATAACGCGGTATATGATATAGGGATGATATCATACCTATAGTCTGCTGCAGGCTGAAAAGTAGCCTGTGCCTCAGGTACCGTTTTAGGCCTTTGCTACTACATCCCTGTAAGTCTTCAAAAGGGAAATGAAATGATCCTACCCCGAAGAAACACCGTCCAGAAGACACTTGAGTTGTTAGGGCCTGACTTCTCAATGAAACCAAAGGCAGGGATCTTAGTGACCTGAAGAAAGAGGCTTTCATCTCTCCTGGCTTGTTTACTCCTGAAGGAGCATGAAAGAGACCGCGTGTCCTTGTATGTGAAGAGGAGGTGAAGGAACAGCTAGTGCAAGGAACACGCAAATCCGTTGCGCCAGACTAATAGGTGGTTGTCTCTGAGCTGGGAGACTGCAACAGAAACACAGAATTATCTAGGTTGGAAGAGACCTCCAAGATCACCGAGTCCAACCTCTGACCTAACACTAACAGTCCTCCACTAAACCATATCACTGAGCTCTACATCTAAATGTCTTTTAAAGACCTCCAGGGATGGTGACTCCACCACTTCCCTGGGCAGCCCATTCCAATGCCTAGCAGCCCTTTCAGTAAAGAAGTTCTTCCTAATATCCAACCTAAACCTCCCCTGGCACAACTTTAGGCCATTTCTCCTCGTCCTGTCACCAGGCACGTGGGAAAATTGACCAACCCCCACCTCGCTACAGCCTCCTTTTTGTGTACCTGTAGAGTGTGATAAGGTCGCCCCTGAGCCTCCTCTTCTCCAGGCTGAACAAGCCCAGCTCCCTCAGCCGCTCCTCGTAGGACTTGTTCTCCAGACCCCTCACCAGCTTTGTGGCGCTTCTCTGGACTCGCTCGAGCACCTCGATGTCCTTCTTGTAGCGAGGGGCCCAAAACTGAACACAGTACTTGAGGTGCGGCCTCACTAGAGCCGAGTCCAGGGGGACAATCGCTTCCCTAGACCTGCTGGCCACACTGCTTCTTATGCAAGCCAGGATGCTGTTGGCCTTCTTGGCCACCTGAGCACCTGAGTGGGCTGGCTCATATTCAGCCCACTATCCACCAATACTCCCAGGTCCTTCTCTGCCAGGCAGCTTTCCAACCACTCCGCCATCTTCAAACTTCCAGATCTAGAGGAACACGCTGGCTGCAGCCTAAAAGCCACGTGTACGGAAGCTCCCCCAAGCCAGCCAATCTTCTCCCCACGACCTGCCAGAAAACAGCTGTCCTGCTTTCAGCTAGGATAGAGTTAATTTTCCTCCTAGGAGCTGGTAGGGTGCTATGTTGCGGATTAGGATGGACACAGAGTCACAGAATCACAGAATTTCTAGGTTGGAAGAGACCTCAAGATCACCGAGTCCAACCTCTGACCTAACACTAACAGTCCTCCACTAAACCATATCCCTAAGTTCAACGTCTAAACGTCTTTTAAAGACCTCCAGGGATGGTGACTCCACCACTTCCCTGGGCAGCCCGTTCCAATGTCTAACAACCCTTTTGGTAAAGAAGTTCTTCCTAACATCCAACCTAAAACTCCCCTGGCGCAACTTAAGCCCATTCCCCCTCGTCCTGTCACCAGGCACGTGGGAGAACAGACCAACCCCACCTCGCTACAGCCTCCTTTTTGTGTACCTGTAGAGTGTGATAAGGTCGCCCCTGAGCCTCCTCTTCTCCAGGCTGAACAAGCCCAGCTCCCTCAGCCGCTCCTCGTAGGACTTGTTCTCCAGACCCCTCACCAGCTTCGTTGCCCTTCTCTGGACTCGCTCGAGCACCTCGATGTCCTTCTTGTAGCGAGGGGCCCAAAACTGAACACACTACTCGAGGTGCGGCCTCACTAGAGCCGAGTACAGGGGGACGATCACTTCCTTAGCCCTGCTGGCCACACTGCTTCTTATACAAGCCAGGATGCCGTTGGCCTTCTTGGCCACCTGAGCACACTGCTGGCTCATATTCAGCCGACTGTCAACCAATACTCCCAGGTCCTTCTCCACCAGGCAGCTTTCCAACCATTCCTCTCCCAGTCTGTAGCTCTGCTTGGGGTTATTGCGCCCCAGGTGCAGGACCCGGCACTTGGCCTTCTTGAACTTCATGCAGTTGACCTCAGCCCATCGGTCCAGCCTATCCAGATCCTCCTGCAGAGCCTTCCTACCCTCGAGCAGATCGACACACGCACCTAACTTGGTGTCATCTGCGAACTTACTGAGGGTGCACTCAATGCCCTCAACCAGATCATCGATGAAGATACTAAAGAGGACTGGCCCCAGCACCGAGCCCTGGGGAACGCCACTAGTGACCGGCCTCCAACTGGATTTGACTCCATTCACCACGACTCTTTGGGCCCGGCTATCCAGCCAGTTTCTAACCCAACGAAGCGTGCGCCAGTCCAAGCCAAGAGCAGCCAGTTTCTTGAGGAGAATGCTGTGGGAAACGGTGTCAAAAGCCTTGCTGAAGTCAAGGTAGACCACATCCACAGCCTTTCCCTCATCCACCAAGCGCGTCACTTTGTCATAGAAGGAGATCAGGTTCGTCAAGCAGGACCTGCCTGTCATAAACCCATGCTGACTGGGCCTGATCGCCTGCTTGCCCTGCAAGTGCCGCATGATGACTCTCAAGATAATCTGCTCCATGAGCTTCCCTGGCACTGAGGTCGAACTGACAGGCCTATAGTTCCCCGGGTCTGCCCTCCGGCCCTTCTTGTAGATGGGCGTCACGTTTGCTAGCCGCCAGTCAACTGGGACCTCCCCCGATAGCCAGGACTGCTGATAAATGATGGAAAGCGGCTTGGCCAGCTCCTCTGCCAGTTCTCTCAGTACCCTCGGGTGGATCCCATCCGGCCCCATCGACTTGCGCACATCCAAGTGCCGTAGCAGGTCGCCAACCATTTCTTCGTGGATAGTGAGGGCCACATTCTGCTCCCCATCCCCTTCCGCCAGCTCAGGGTACTGGGTATCCAGAGAACAACCTGTATTGCCGCTGAAGACTGAGGCAAAGAAGGCATTAAGCACCTCCGCCTTTTCCTCATCTTTTGTAACAAGGTTTCCCCCCGCATCCAGTAAAGGAGGGAGATTCTCCTTAGTCCTCCGTTTTGCGTCGATGTATTTGCAAAAAGATTTTTTGTTGTCTTTAACGGCAGTAGCCAGGTTGAGCTCCAGATGAGCCTTGGCCTTTCTAATTTTGTCCCTGCACAGCCTCATAACATCCTTATAGTCCTCCTCAGTGGCCCGCCCTTTCTTCCAAAGATTATAAACCCTCTTTTGTCTCCTAAGCTCAAGCTGCAAGTCTCTGTTGAGCCAGGCCGGTCTTCTTCCACGCCGGCTCGTCTTTGGGCACGTGGGGACAGACCGCTCCTGCGCCATTAAGATTTCCTTCTTGAAGAGCGCCCAGCCTTCCTGGACTCGTCTGCCCTTCAGAACCGCCTCCCAAGGGACTCTACCAACCAGTGTCCTGAGCAGCTCAAAGTCAACCCTCCGGAAGTCCAATACAGCGGTTTTACTGGTCCCCTTCCTGGCCTCGCCAAGAATAGAGAACTCCACCATTTCGTGGTCACTCTGCCCAAGACAGCTTCCGACCACCACATCTCCCACCAGTCCTTCTCTGTTTGTGAAGAGAAGGTCTAACGGGGCACCGCCCCTGGTAGGCTCACTAACCAGCTGTGTCAGGAAGCTATCTTCCACGCTCTCCAGAAACCTCCTAGACTGCTTTCTCTGGGCTGTGTTGTGCTTCCAGGATACGTCAGGGAAGTTGAAGTCCCCCACGAGAACAAGCGCCGACGATTTCGCAGCTTCTGTCAGCTGCCTGTAGAACTCCTCATCCGTCTCCTCGTCCTGGTTCGGCGGTCTGTAACAGACCCCGACCAGGGCGCTAGCCTTGTTGGCCTTCCCGCCGATCCTAACCCAAAGGGACTCAACCTTGTCATTCCCAGCCTCGAGTTCCACAACATCGAAAGATTCTCTACTATAGAGAGCCACACCACCCCCCCTTGTGTGCTGCCTGTCCCTTCTGAAGAGCTTATAGCCAGTCATTGCAGCACTCCAGTCATGAGAGTGGTCTCACCACCACGTCTCCGTGATGGCAACCAAGTCGTAGCCTGCCTGCTGCACGATGGCTTCCAGCTCCTCCTGTTTGTTACCCATGCTGCGTGCATTGGTGTAGATGCACTTCAGCTGGGCCATTGCCTTATCCCCCGGCCTTGCCATTGTTCCCCCTGGCACAGCTCCAACAAGCCTTGAGTGAACGAACGGCTGTGCGGTGCTTAGCTGCTGGCTGGGGGAAACCACGACGACAGCAATGTAGTCATGTAACCAAATTAAAGCCAAAACTTTCAGCCCGGTCCTTGACCTGAATAGGGAGTGAGGACCCGGATCCTGGCATTTATACGTGATAGATATGCAGCCAAAGTAAATACTGCAGTCGGAGGTCATGGCGCTAGATTTTGAAAAGTCCTGCATGGAGAAGAGATCTCAGAAAAGAAAATTTAAGCAACATTAATGTCAAGTAAAGTCTTTCTGATTGCTATATTCCTTATCTGTTGTGACGAGACAGATGAAAATCTATGACGGCAATTTTGCCTTTTAGGTCATTTTCTTTTTTTCTTTTATTTATTTCTTCTCTTTATGTTGACTCATCTTATTTTAACAGGCTCTGTACTAATTTTCCTCACAGAATGACTAGCAGAAAGATGACCCTTACACATGCCTTTTGTATTTAATTCATTAGGTCAACTCTAACCACTAAGCCCCTTGTCAGGTTGTTTCTGTTAGCAATAAGGAGCAATTGAACCTTAAACATTGAAACGAGGTTGATGAGCCTATTCCACAAAGTCTCATGACTCCAAACATGTGAAGTGAAATCTGCCAGGTGGGGCTCATTTGACCTTTGCTATATAGGAAGCATGAGGAGTTATGGGAAGAATTGCCACTCCCGAGGAGTTTGAGGTTCAGGTTACTTAGGGTGCTTTTCTACTGTCCTGGTGAAATGGACTTAGTGTTCCCAAATAGGCTGCTTTTTCTTCGTGTTTTCTTCCATCTCTGAGAAATACTTTTGGAGACACTATGAGCTAGTAATAACGGCGCTGACTACTCAGAACAGGAAAACCCTGGTGGTGCTACTTCCCTGTGAAGTTGTTCGTCAGTGAGTCAAATTCAGAAGCTGGCAGGTAAGTGCTTAGGGGTTAAAAATTTGATTTGGGTTGGGATGGGGAGCTTGAGGACTCCTTTTACCTTGCCTGGTCCCCAGTCCTGGTCCCCAGTCCTGGTCCCCAGTCCTGGTCCCCAGTCCTGGTCCCCAGTCCTGGTCCCCAGTCCTGGTCCCCAGTCCTGGTCCCCAGTCCTGGTCCCCAGTCCTGGTCCCCAGTCCTGGTCCCCAGTCCTGGTCCCCAGTCCTGGTCCCCAGTCCTGGTCCCCAGTCCTGGTCCCCAGTCCTGGTCCCCAGTCCTGGTCCCCAGTCCTGGTCCCCAGTCCTGGTCCCCAGTCCTGGTCCCCAGTCCTGGTCCCCAGTCCTGGTCCCCAGTCCTGGTCCCCAGTCCTGGTCCCCAGTCCTGGTCCCCAGTCCTGGTCCCCAGTCCTGGTCCCCAGTCCTGGTCCCCAGTCCTGGTCCCCAGTCCTGGTCCCCAGTCCTGGTCCCCAGTCCTGGTCCCCAGTCCTGGTCCCCAGTCCTGGTCCCCAGTCCTGGTCCCCAGTCCTGGTCCCCAGTCCTGGTCCCCAGTCCTGGTCCCCAGTCCTGGTCCCCAGTCCTGGTCCCCAGTCCTGGTCCCCAGTCCTGGTCCCCAGTCCTGGTCCCCAGTCCTGGTCCCCAGTCCTGGTCCCCAGTCCTGGTCCCCAGTCCTGGTCCCCAGTCCTGGTCCCCAGTCCTGGTCCCCAGTCCTGGTCCCCAGTCCTGGTCCCCAGTCCTGGTCCCCAGTCCTGGTCCCCAGTCCTGGTCCCCAGTCCTGGTCCCCAGTCCTGGTCCCCAGTCCTGGTCCCCAGTCCTGGTCCCCAGTCCTGGTCCCCAGTCCTGGTCCCCAGTCCTGGTCCCCAGTCCTGGTCCCCAGTCCTGGTCCCCAGTCCTGGTCCCCAGTCCTGGTCCCCAGTCCTGGTCCCCAGTCCTGGTCCCCAGTCCTGGTCCCCAGTCCTGGTCCCCAGTCCTGGTCCCCAGTCCTGGTCCCCAGTCCTGGTCCCCAGTCCTGGTCCCCAGTCCTGGTCCCCAGTCCTGGTCCCCAGTCCTGGTCCCCAGTCCTGGTCCCCAGTCCTGGTCCCCAGTCCTGGTCCCCAGTCCTGGTCCCCAGTCCTGGTCCCCAGTCCTGGTCCCCAGTCCTGGTCCCCAGTCCTGGTCCCCAGTCCTGGTCCCCAGTCCTGGTCCCCAGTCCTGGTCCCCAGTCCTGGTCCCCAGTCCTGGTCCCCAGTCCTGGTCCCCAGTCCTGGTCCCCAGTCCTGGTCCCCAGTCCTGGTCCCCAGTCCTGGTCCCCAGTCCTGGTCCCCAGTCCTGGTCCCCAGTCCTGGTCCCCAGTCCTGGTCCCCAGTCCTGGTCCCCAGTCCTGGTCCCCAGTCCTGGTCCCCAGTCCTGGTCCCCAGTCCTGGTCCCCAGTCCTGGTCCCCAGTCCTGGTCCCCAGTCCTGGTCCCCAGTCCTGGTCCCCAGTCCTGGTCCCCAGTCCTGGTCCCCAGTCCTGGTCCCCAGTCCTGGTCCCCAGTCCTGGTCCCCAGTCCTGGTCCCCAGTCCTGGTCCCCAGTCCTGGTCCCCAGTCCTGGTCCCCAGTCCTGGTCCCCAGTCCTGGTCCCCAGTCCTGGTCCCCAGTCCTGGTCCCCAGTCCTGGTCCCCAGTCCTGGTCCCCAGTCCTGGTCCCCAGTCCTGGTCCCCAGTCCTGGTCCCCAGTCCTGGTCCCCAGTCCTGGTCCCCAGTCCTGGTCCCCAGTCCTGGTCCCCAGTCCTGGTCCCCAGTCCTGGTCCCCAGTCCTGGTCCCCAGTCCTGGTCCCCAGTCCTGGTCCCCAGTCCTGGTCCCCAGTCCTGGTCCCCAGTCCTGGTCCCCAGTCCTGGTCCCCAGTCCTGGTCCCCAGTCCTGGTCCCCAGTCCTGGTCCCCAGTCCTGGTCCCCAGTCCTGGTCCCCAGTCCTGGTCCCCAGTCCTGGTCCCCAGTCCTGGTCCCCAGTCCTGGTCCCCAGTCCTGGTCCCCAGTCCTGGTCCCCAGTCCTGGTCCCCAGTCCTGGTCCCCAGTCCTGGTCCCCAGTCCTGGTCCCCAGTCCTGGTCCCCAGTCCTGGTCCCCAGTCCTGGTCCCCAGTCCTGGTCCCCAGTCCTGGTCCCCAGTCCTGGTCCCCAGTCCTGGTCCCCAGTCCTGGTCCCCAGTCCTGGTCCCCAGTCCTGGTCCCCAGTCCTGGTCCCCAGTCCTGGTCCCCAGTCCTGGTCCCCAGTCCTGGTCCCCAGTCCTGGTCCCCAGTCCTGGTCCCCAGTCCTGGTCCCCAGTCCTGGTCCCCAGTCCTGGTCCCCAGTCCTGGTCCCCAGTCCTGGTCCCCAGTCCTGGTCCCCAGTCCTGGTCCCCAGTCCTGGTCCCCAGTCCTGGTCCCCAGTCCTGGTCCCCAGTCCTGGTCCCCAGTCCTGGTCCCCAGTCCTGGTCCCCAGTCCTGGTCCCCAGTCCTGGTCCCCAGTCCTGGTCCCCAGTCCTGGTCCCCAGTCCTGGTCCCCAGTCCTGGTCCCCAGTCCTGGTCCCCAGTCCTGGTCCCCAGTCCTGGTCCCCAGTCCTGGTCCCCAGTCCTGGTCCCCAGTCCTGGTCCCCAGTCCTGGTCCCCAGTCCTGGTCCCCAGTCCTGGTCCCCAGTCCTGGTCCCCAGTCCTGGTCCCCAGTCCTGGTCCCCAGTCCTGGTCCCCAGTCCTGGTCCCCAGTCCTGGTCCCCAGTCCTGGTCCCCAGTCCTGGTCCCCAGTCCTGGTCCCCAGTCCTGGTCCCCAGTCCTGGTCCCCAGTCCTGGTCCCCAGTCCTGGTCCCCAGTCCTGGTCCCCAGTCCTGGTCCCCAGTCCTGGTCCCCAGTCCTGGTCCCCAGTCCTGGTCCCCAGTCCTGGTCCCCAGTCCTGGTCCCCAGTCCTGGTCCCCAGTCCTGGTCCCCAGTCCTGGTCCCCAGTCCTGGTCCCCAGTCCTGGTCCCCAGTCCTGGTCCCCAGTCCTGGTCCCCAGTCCTGGTCCCCAGTCCTGGTCCCCAGTCCTGGTCCCCAGTCCTGGTCCCCAGTCCTGGTCCCCAGTCCTGGTCCCCAGTCCTGGTCCCCAGTCCTGGTCCCCAGTCCTGGTCCCCAGTCCTGGTCCCCAGTCCTGGTCCCCAGTCCTGGTCCCCAGTCCTGGTCCCCAGTCCTGGTCCCCAGTCCTGGTCCCCAGTCCTGGTCCCCAGTCCTGGTCCCCAGTCCTGGTCCCCAGTCCTGGTCCCCAGTCCTGGTCCCCAGTCCTGGTCCCCAGTCCTGGTCCCCAGTCCTGGTCCCCAGTCCTGGTCCCCAGTCCTGGTCCCCAGTCCTGGTCCCCAGTCCTGGTCCCCAGTCCTGGTCCCCAGTCCTGGTCCCCAGTCCTGGTCCCCAGTCCTGGTCCCCAGTCCTGGTCCCCAGTCCTGGTCCCCAGTCCTGGTCCCCAGTCCTGGTCCCCAGTCCTGGTCCCCAGTCCTGGTCCCCAGTCCTGGTCCCCAGTCCTGGTCCCCAGTCCTGGTCCCCAGTCCTGGTCCCCAGTCCTGGTCCCCAGTCCTGGTCCCCAGTCCTGGTCCCCAGTCCTGGTCCCCAGTCCTGGTCCCCAGTCCTGGTCCCCAGTCCTGGTCCCCAGTCCTGGTCCCCAGTCCTGGTCCCCAGTCCTGGTCCCCAGTCCTGGTCCCCAGTCCTGGTCCCCAGTCCTGGTCCCCAGTCCTGGTCCCCAGTCCTGGTCCCCAGTCCTGGTCCCCAGTCCTGGTCCCCAGTCCTGGTCCCCAGTCCTGGTCCCCAGTCCTGGTCCCCAGTCCTGGTCCCCAGTCCTGGTCCCCAGTCCTGGTCCCCAGTCCTGGTCCCCAGTCCTGGTCCCCAGTCCTGGTCCCCAGTCCTGGTCCCCAGTCCTGGTCCCCAGTCCTGGTCCCCAGTCCTGGTCCCCAGTCCTGGTCCCCAGTCCTGGTCCCCAGTCCTGGTCCCCAGTCCTGGTCCCCAGTCCTGGTCCCCAGTCCTGGTCCCCAGTCCTGGTCCCCAGTCCTGGTCCCCAGTCCTGGTCCCCAGTCCTGGTCCCCAGTCCTGGTCCCCAGTCCTGGTCCCCAGTCCTGGTCCCCAGTCCTGGTCCCCAGTCCTGGTCCCCAGTCCTGGTCCCCAGTCCTGGTCCCCAGTCCTGGTCCCCAGTCCTGGTCCCCAGTCCTGGTCCCCAGTCCTGGTCCCCAGTCCTGGTCCCCAGTCCTGGTCCCCAGTCCTGGTCCCCAGTCCTGGTCCCCAGTCCTGGTCCCCAGTCCTGGTCCCCAGTCCTGGTCCCCAGTCCTGGTCCCCAGTCCTGGTCCCCAGTCCTGGTCCCCAGTCCTGGTCCCCAGTCCTGGTCCCCAGTCCTGGTCCCCAGTCCTGGTCCCCAGTCCTGGTCCCCAGTCCTGGTCCCCAGTCCTGGTCCCCAGTCCTGGTCCCCAGTCCTGGTCCCCAGTCCTGGTCCCCAGTCCTGGTCCCCAGTCCTGGTCCCCAGTCCTGGTCCCCAGTCCTGGTCCCCAGTCCTGGTCCCCAGTCCTGGTCCCCAGTCCTGGTCCCCAGTCCTGGTCCCCAGTCCTGGTCCCCAGTCCTGGTCCCCAGTCCTGGTCCCCAGTCCTGGTCCCCAGTCCTGGTCCCCAGTCCTGGTCCCCAGTCCTGGTCCCCAGTCCTGGTCCCCAGTCCTGGTCCCCAGTCCTGGTCCCCAGTCCTGGTCCCCAGTCCTGGTCCCCAGTCCTGGTCCCCAGTCCTGGTCCCCAGTCCTGGTCCCCAGTCCTGGTCCCCAGTCCTGGTCCCCAGTCCTGGTCCCCAGTCCTGGTCCCCAGTCCTGGTCCCCAGTCCTGGTCCCCAGTCCTGGTCCCCAGTCCTGGTCCCCAGTCCTGGTCCCCAGTCCTGGTCCCCAGTCCTGGTCCCCAGTCCTGGTCCCCAGTCCTGGTCCCCAGTCCTGGTCCCCAGTCCTGGTCCCCAGTCCTGGTCCCCAGTCCTGGTCCCCAGTCCTGGTCCCCAGTCCTGGTCCCCAGTCCTGGTCCCCAGTCCTGGTCCCCAGTCCTGGTCCCCAGTCCTGGTCCCCAGTCCTGGTCCCCAGTCCTGGTCCCCAGTCCTGGTCCCCAGTCCTGGTCCCCAGTCCTGGTCCCCAGTCCTGGTCCCCAGTCCTGGTCCCCAGTCCTGGTCCCCAGTCCTGGTCCCCAGTCCTGGTCCCCAGTCCTGGTCCCCAGTCCTGGTCCCCAGTCCTGGTCCCCAGTCCTGGTCCCCAGTCCTGGTCCCCAGTCCTGGTCCCCAGTCCTGGTCCCCAGTCCTGGTCCCCAGTCCTGGTCCCCAGTCCTGGTCCCCAGTCCTGGTCCCCAGTCCTGGTCCCCAGTCCTGGTCCCCAGTCCTGGTCCCCAGTCCTGGTCCCCAGTCCTGGTCCCCAGTCCTGGTCCCCAGTCCTGGTCCCCAGTCCTGGTCCCCAGTCCTGGTCCCCAGTCCTGGTCCCCAGTCCTGGTCCCCAGTCCTGGTCCCCAGTCCTGGTCCCCAGTCCTGGTCCCCAGTCCTGGTCCCCAGTCCTGGTCCCCAGTCCTGGTCCCCAGTCCTGGTCCCCAGTCCTGGTCCCCAGTCCTGGTCCCCAGTCCTGGTCCCCAGTCCTGGTCCCCAGTCCTGGTCCCCAGTCCTGGTCCCCAGTCCTGGTCCCCAGTCCTGGTCCCCAGTCCTGGTCCCCAGTCCTGGTCCCCAGTCCTGGTCCCCAGTCCTGGTCCCCAGTCCTGGTCCCCAGTCCTGGTCCCCAGTCCTGGTCCCCAGTCCTGGTCCCCAGTCCTGGTCCCCAGTCCTGGTCCCCAGTCCTGGTCCCCAGTCCTGGTCCCCAGTCCTGGTCCCCAGTCCTGGTCCCCAGTCCTGGTCCCCAGTCCTGGTCCCCAGTCCTGGTCCCCAGTCCTGGTCCCCAGTCCTGGTCCCCAGTCCTGGTCCCCAGTCCTGGTCCCCAGTCCTGGTCCCCAGTCCTGGTCCCCAGTCCTGGTCCCCAGTCCTGGTCCCCAGTCCTGGTCCCCAGTCCTGGTCCCCAGTCCTGGTCCCCAGTCCTGGTCCCCAGTCCTGGTCCCCAGTCCTGGTCCCCAGTCCTGGTCCCCAGTCCTGGTCCCCAGTCCTGGTCCCCAGTCCTGGTCCCCAGTCCTGGTCCCCAGTCCTGGTCCCCAGTCCTGGTCCCCAGTCCTGGTCCCCAGTCCTGGTCCCCAGTCCTGGTCCCCAGTCCTGGTCCCCAGTCCTGGTCCCCAGTCCTGGTCCCCAGTCCTGGTCCCCAGTCCTGGTCCCCAGTCCTGGTCCCCAGTCCTGGTCCCCAGTCCTGGTCCCCAGTCCTGGTCCCCAGTCCTGGTCCCCAGTCCTGGTCCCCAGTCCTGGTCCCCAGTCCTGGTCCCCAGTCCTGGTCCCCAGTCCTGGTCCCCAGTCCTGGTCCCCAGTCCTGGTCCCCAGTCCTGGTCCCCAGTCCTGGTCCCCAGTCCTGGTCCCCAGTCCTGGTCCCCAGTCCTGGTCCCCAGTCCTGGTCCCCAGTCCTGGTCCCCAGTCCTGGTCCCCAGTCCTGGTCCCCAGTCCTGGTCCCCAGTCCTGGTCCCCAGTCCTGGTCCCCAGTCCTGGTCCCCAGTCCTGGTCCCCAGTCCTGGTCCCCAGTCCTGGTCCCCAGTCCTGGTCCCCAGTCCTGGTCCCCAGTCCTGGTCCCCAGTCCTGGTCCCCAGTCCTGGTCCCCAGTCCTGGTCCCCAGTCCTGGTCCCCAGTCCTGGTCCCCAGTCCTGGTCCCCAGTCCTGGTCCCCAGTCCTGGTCCCCAGTCCTGGTCCCCAGTCCTGGTCCCCAGTCCTGGTCCCCAGTCCTGGTCCCCAGTCCTGGTCCCCAGTCCTGGTCCCCAGTCCTGGTCCCCAGTCCTGGTCCCCAGTCCTGGTCCCCAGTCCTGGTCCCCAGTCCTGGTCCCCAGTCCTGGTCCCCAGTCCTGGTCCCCAGTCCTGGTCCCCAGTCCTGGTCCCCAGTCCTGGTCCCCAGTCCTGGTCCCCAGTCCTGGTCCCCAGTCCTGGTCCCCAGTCCTGGTCCCCAGTCCTGGTCCCCAGTCCTGGTCCCCAGTCCTGGTCCCCAGTCCTGGTCCCCAGTCCTGGTCCCCAGTCCTGGTCCCCAGTCCTGGTCCCCAGTCCTGGTCCCCAGTCCTGGTCCCCAGTCCTGGTCCCCAGTCCTGGTCCCCAGTCCTGGTCCCCAGTCCTGGTCCCCAGTCCTGGTCCCCAGTCCTGGTCCCCAGTCCTGGTCCCCAGTCCTGGTCCCCAGTCCTGGTCCCCAGTCCTGGTCCCCAGTCCTGGTCCCCAGTCCTGGTCCCCAGTCCTGGTCCCCAGTCCTGGTCCCCAGTCCTGGTCCCCAGTCCTGGTCCCCAGTCCTGGTCCCCAGTCCTGGTCCCCAGTCCTGGTCCCCAGTCCTGGTCCCCAGTCCTGGTCCCCAGTCCTGGTCCCCAGTCCTGGTCCCCAGTCCTGGTCCCCAGTCCTGGTCCCCAGTCCTGGTCCCCAGTCCTGGTCCCCAGTCCTGGTCCCCAGTCCTGGTCCCCAGTCCTGGTCCCCAGTCCTGGTCCCCAGTCCTGGTCCCCAGTCCTGGTCCCCAGTCCTGGTCCCCAGTCCTGGTCCCCAGTCCTGGTCCCCAGTCCTGGTCCCCAGTCCTGGTCCCCAGTCCTGGTCCCCAGTCCTGGTCCCCAGTCCTGGTCCCCAGTCCTGGTCCCCAGTCCTGGTCCCCAGTCCTGGTCCCCAGTCCTGGTCCCCAGTCCTGGTCCCCAGTCCTGGTCCCCAGTCCTGGTCCCCAGTCCTGGTCCCCAGTCCTGGTCCCCAGTCCTGGTCCCCAGTCCTGGTCCCCAGTCCTGGTCCCCAGTCCTGGTCCCCAGTCCTGGTCCCCAGTCCTGGTCCCCAGTCCTGGTCCCCAGTCCTGGTCCCCAGTCCTGGTCCCCAGTCCTGGTCCCCAGTCCTGGTCCCCAGTCCTGGTCCCCAGTCCTGGTCCCCAGTCCTGGTCCCCAGTCCTGGTCCCCAGTCCTGGTCCCCAGTCCTGGTCCCCAGTCCTGGTCCCCAGTCCTGGTCCCCAGTCCTGGTCCCCAGTCCTGGTCCCCAGTCCTGGTCCCCAGTCCTGGTCCCCAGTCCTGGTCCCCAGTCCTGGTCCCCAGTCCTGGTCCCCAGTCCTGGTCCCCAGTCCTGGTCCCCAGTCCTGGTCCCCAGTCCTGGTCCCCAGTCCTGGTCCCCAGTCCTGGTCCCCAGTCCTGGTCCCCAGTCCTGGTCCCCAGTCCTGGTCCCCAGTCCTGGTCCCCAGTCCTGGTCCCCAGTCCTGGTCCCCAGTCCTGGTCCCCAGTCCTGGTCCCCAGTCCTGGTCCCCAGTCCTGGTCCCCAGTCCTGGTCCCCAGTCCTGGTCCCCAGTCCTGGTCCCCAGTCCTGGTCCCCAGTCCTGGTCCCCAGTCCTGGTCCCCAGTCCTGGTCCCCAGTCCTGGTCCCCAGTCCTGGTCCCCAGTCCTGGTCCCCAGTCCTGGTCCCCAGTCCTGGTCCCCAGTCCTGGTCCCCAGTCCTGGTCCCCAGTCCTGGTCCCCAGTCCTGGTCCCCAGTCCTGGTCCCCAGTCCTGGTCCCCAGTCCTGGTCCCCAGTCCTGGTCCCCAGTCCTGGTCCCCAGTCCTGGTCCCCAGTCCTGGTCCCCAGTCCTGGTCCCCAGTCCTGGTCCCCAGTCCTGGTCCCCAGTCCTGGTCCCCAGTCCTGGTCCCCAGTCCTGGTCCCCAGTCCTGGTCCCCAGTCCTGGTCCCCAGTCCTGGTCCCCAGTCCTGGTCCCCAGTCCTGGTCCCCAGTCCTGGTCCCCAGTCCTGGTCCCCAGTCCTGGTCCCCAGTCCTGGTCCCCAGTCCTGGTCCCCAGTCCTGGTCCCCAGTCCTGGTCCCCAGTCCTGGTCCCCAGTCCTGGTCCCCAGTCCTGGTCCCCAGTCCTGGTCCCCAGTCCTGGTCCCCAGTCCTGGTCCCCAGTCCTGGTCCCCAGTCCTGGTCCCCAGTCCTGGTCCCCAGTCCTGGTCCCCAGTCCTGGTCCCCAGTCCTGGTCCCCAGTCCTGGTCCCCAGTCCTGGTCCCCAGTCCTGGTCCCCAGTCCTGGTCCCCAGTCCTGGTCCCCAGTCCTGGTCCCCAGTCCTGGTCCCCAGTCCTGGTCCCCAGTCCTGGTCCCCAGTCCTGGTCCCCAGTCCTGGTCCCCAGTCCTGGTCCCCAGTCCTGGTCCCCAGTCCTGGTCCCCAGTCCTGGTCCCCAGTCCTGGTCCCCAGTCCTGGTCCCCAGTCCTGGTCCCCAGTCCTGGTCCCCAGTCCTGGTCCCCAGTCCTGGTCCCCAGTCCTGGTCCCCAGTCCTGGTCCCCAGTCCTGGTCCCCAGTCCTGGTCCCCAGTCCTGGTCCCCAGTCCTGGTCCCCAGTCCTGGTCCCCAGTCCTGGTCCCCAGTCCTGGTCCCCAGTCCTGGTCCCCAGTCCTGGTCCCCAGTCCTGGTCCCCAGTCCTGGTCCCCAGTCCTGGTCCCCAGTCCTGGTCCCCAGTCCTGGTCCCCAGTCCTGGTCCCCAGTCCTGGTCCCCAGTCCTGGTCCCCAGTCCTGGTCCCCAGTCCTGGTCCCCAGTCCTGGTCCCCAGTCCTGGTCCCCAGTCCTGGTCCCCAGTCCTGGTCCCCAGTCCTGGTCCCCAGTCCTGGTCCCCAGTCCTGGTCCCCAGTCCTGGTCCCCAGTCCTGGTCCCCAGTCCTGGTCCCCAGTCCTGGTCCCCAGTCCTGGTCCCCAGTCCTGGTCCCCAGTCCTGGTCCCCAGTCCTGGTCCCCAGTCCTGGTCCCCAGTCCTGGTCCCCAGTCCTGGTCCCCAGTCCTGGTCCCCAGTCCTGGTCCCCAGTCCTGGTCCCCAGTCCTGGTCCCCAGTCCTGGTCCCCAGTCCTGGTCCCCAGTCCTGGTCCCCAGTCCTGGTCCCCAGTCCTGGTCCCCAGTCCTGGTCCCCAGTCCTGGTCCCCAGTCCTGGTCCCCAGTCCTGGTCCCCAGTCCTGGTCCCCAGTCCTGGTCCCCAGTCCTGGTCCCCAGTCCTGGTCCCCAGTCCTGGTCCCCAGTCCTGGTCCCCAGTCCTGGTCCCCAGTCCTGGTCCCCAGTCCTGGTCCCCAGTCCTGGTCCCCAGTCCTGGTCCCCAGTCCTGGTCCCCAGTCCTGGTCCCCAGTCCTGGTCCCCAGTCCTGGTCCCCAGTCCTGGTCCCCAGTCCTGGTCCCCAGTCCTGGTCCCCAGTCCTGGTCCCCAGTCCTGGTCCCCAGTCCTGGTCCCCAGTCCTGGTCCCCAGTCCTGGTCCCCAGTCCTGGTCCCCAGTCCTGGTCCCCAGTCCTGGTCCCCAGTCCTGGTCCCCAGTCCTGGTCCCCAGTCCTGGTCCCCAGTCCTGGTCCCCAGTCCTGGTCCCCAGTCCTGGTCCCCAGTCCTGGTCCCCAGTCCTGGTCCCCAGTCCTGGTCCCCAGTCCTGGTCCCCAGTCCTGGTCCCCAGTCCTGGTCCCCAGTCCTGGTCCCCAGTCCTGGTCCCCAGTCCTGGTCCCCAGTCCTGGTCCCCAGTCCTGGTCCCCAGTCCTGGTCCCCAGTCCTGGTCCCCAGTCCTGGTCCCCAGTCCTGGTCCCCAGTCCTGGTCCCCAGTCCTGGTCCCCAGTCCTGGTCCCCAGTCCTGGTCCCCAGTCCTGGTCCCCAGTCCTGGTCCCCAGTCCTGGTCCCCAGTCCTGGTCCCCAGTCCTGGTCCCCAGTCCTGGTCCCCAGTCCTGGTCCCCAGTCCTGGTCCCCAGTCCTGGTCCCCAGTCCTGGTCCCCAGTCCTGGTCCCCAGTCCTGGTCCCCAGTCCTGGTCCCCAGTCCTGGTCCCCAGTCCTGGTCCCCAGTCCTGGTCCCCAGTCCTGGTCCCCAGTCCTGGTCCCCAGTCCTGGTCCCCAGTCCTGGTCCCCAGTCCTGGTCCCCAGTCCTGGTCCCCAGTCCTGGTCCCCAGTCCTGGTCCCCAGTCCTGGTCCCCAGTCCTGGTCCCCAGTCCTGGTCCCCAGTCCTGGTCCCCAGTCCTGGTCCCCAGTCCTGGTCCCCAGTCCTGGTCCCCAGTCCTGGTCCCCAGTCCTGGTCCCCAGTCCTGGTCCCCAGTCCTGGTCCCCAGTCCTGGTCCCCAGTCCTGGTCCCCAGTCCTGGTCCCCAGTCCTGGTCCCCAGTCCTGGTCCCCAGTCCTGGTCCCCAGTCCTGGTCCCCAGTCCTGGTCCCCAGTCCTGGTCCCCAGTCCTGGTCCCCAGTCCTGGTCCCCAGTCCTGGTCCCCAGTCCTGGTCCCCAGTCCTGGTCCCCAGTCCTGGTCCCCAGTCCTGGTCCCCAGTCCGTCCTGGTCCCCGATGGCATCCTGAACAAGCTGCTCCAATACCTTTCCAGGGACAGAGGTGAGACTTACCTGTACTTTCCCACATCTTTCTTCCTGCCCTTCTTGATGACGGGGGTGATATTGGCTATCCTCCAGTCTGATCGTCTTTCTCCTCCTCGTCTGGAGACCCGTAGCAGACCCCCAGCACTGTGTCTCCCATACCAGCCCACCCCTTGATTCTTACTCACAAGCTCTCCAGCTGTCCATCACCCTCCCCCAGCTGGAGCTGGGTACACTCTAATTGCTCCCTCACATGAAGGGCAACCCCACCCCCTCGCTTCCCCAGCCTGCCTCTCCTAAAGAGGACAGAGCCCTCCATGGCCACGTTCCAGTCATGCAAGCTGTCCCACCACGTCTCAGTGATCGCAAGGAGGTCGTGGCCCCGCGACCAAACACAGATCTTGAGCTCATCCTGTTTATTTCCCATGCTCCGTGCACTGGTGTACAGGCACTTTAGGGAAGCAGCAGGTACAGTTACCCCGGGGGGCTGCAAGAAGAAGATACTGGATGGGGGATTGGGAGCGCTACCTTCTCTGAGGAGCCCTCAGACAATCCTATGGGAGAGCTCAGAAGTTTTTCCCTGTCTTCAACAGTGGCAGTAGTGTGAAATGTGTTCATCTGATTCGTGTCAATATGGAACAATGCTAGGGCCGCATGCTATGATGAATGTGACCTCCTGTCCTACAGACCCTTGTATAACCACGTGTCTAAGAAAAACAGAGTGGTTAATGTATATAGTTCTTGTACCTTGCAAAGGAATGTTTTTGCAATTCGTGTCAATAGAGAGCTTGAAGGGAAATGTATTTGTAGGCTTTTCCTTGAAGTCTCTGATACCTGGGGGCGGTTCAGAATAGCTGCTAACTATTATGACTATTGCATGGGACACCATGCAAGCCTCTGATATCTGGCCAGGAGATTAAGGAGACGGGGAAAACTGAAGAACGACTAAAAGACAAAGCTTGCAGGGGACGCTGCACAAGTCTCTGACGTGCAGCCAAGACGGACAAAGGAGAAGGACAAGAGGGAGGAAGACTACGAGCCTTCAGCATGAGAGACCCCCAGAGGGACCACCGGAGACTGTTAACGCATGCTCCAGTAGGAGGGTTTGGATTCCGGAAACTAATTATAATAACCCTGTATTTTTTTTTTTTTTTAGAAGTAGTAATGAATATATGTTAGCCTAGGAGCATAAAAATCAGCTGCTTGATGTAACTGGTGTGAGTCTGGGTGGATCAGAGACTCCTGGCGCACCCAGCGCTGTTTGCTTGCCTCTGTTCCTTTAATAAATTGTAAACTTTGATTGTAGTCCTCTTTTGAAGACTGAGCCAGTTATAACAAGTGGGGGCTCGTCTGGGATGGCTTTGGTTCCTGAATTCTGATTTGATCTAGGAGAGGTGCCCCACCATTTGGTGGCTCCTGTTTGAGTCAGGTCAGGACTGATGCCATCCTGAACCTGAATAAAGGTAAGCAAAGATTTTGATTTTTTTTGTTATGAGCTCCCTTGCCGGCTGCAGCCCTGTATTTTGTCCGTAATTCTGCGCGTGAAGATCTGAACGAAGACGACGGAGTCGTAAGTGTTTAAGGAGTATACCGTTCAGTTCGGTGGGATCTGGTTGCCTGTGTGTGTAAGGGTGTAACTGAGACGGAACTTAGTTCCGAAGTGAGTGTGGGGGTCTTCTAACCGTGGTTCCAATCTGCCACGAGGGACTTGGCCGGTGAAGGACTGAAGCGATTCCCAAAGGATTCGTGGGTGGGTGATAGGTCCTAAACCCCCTGCAAGACACTCTTGCTAAGGTAACCAAGGGCTGTGGGAATTGCCATAGCAAAATTCCTAGATGGGTCAGACAGAATTGAAGACCAAGGACCAGAAGAAAGGGAGCAAATTGCCAGACATACCACCAGAAAGTCCATTGGGAATAATGATTAGAAACTGGAACGATAGGGGCCCCAGAAAATGAGAGTAGATTAAAAATGGTCCAGTATTATAGGATAGAATGAGCAAAAGAACCCTTAAGACCCCTTGTATTTTGGCCGATATTTGGCTCCACGGAGGGCTGGGTCTGTCAGGCTTTGAACATCAATATTAAGAGTAGAATACCCATGGATCCGGAAGAGAGCAAGTATGCTGCAGCTGAAGCATGGAATTAGAAATTAGAGAGCGATTGATTAAGAATGAATATGTGCTACATTTGCGATGTACTGTGCCTGTGCTGCGCTTAGACCTCCAGATAACAGGAGCCCCTTGGACCCCGAGAACCAGATCAAAGGAACCTCATGGTTCCGACTTTAACCAAGGGGTCTGAGATAAGGAGGACTGTTCAAAAAGGGACAGGTTATGCATATGTATAGGAGTATTGGGAAACTTCATGTATATGTAACTCTTTACTAGATATAACCAAAGCCAGTTGCCACGTTGGGCGTGCACGACTTTGGTGGGACTACCCCCCTGTGCCGCCCAGAACGGAGTAAACGTGCCTACTTTACAATTTTACTGATCGTGGAGTCAGCTTTCTGTGAGTCATTTTGTCATCTTTCTGTGAGCCAGGCAGGAGACACTCTGCTGGGCTGTGGGATCGGCTGCGGAGCAGACGCTCCTAGGCGCGCCCTGAGTGTTTTGCTCGGAGGGGACTCCGCTCTCAGCCGCTCACCGCAGGAGCAGACAAAGACCTCCTGAAGCTGCAGACAAACGGTATGTTTTCAGCTGCTGGCGGGATACTAACGGGAGTGTTAATAATTGTATGTCTTATTCTTAAATGTCCAGGTATTTTGTGTTGAAAGCATTTGTGTAAGTGTAAGGGTTTGAAACAAAGTGTTACAAGTCACTTCACGAAGAACACAGTCAGAGACAATACTTATTTGGGTTGGTTATTATTCTAACTTACGTTCTTGTGGTATGAATGAGATGCGCTAGAGGCCTCTTGGTGTGATTGCATGATTGTGCAGTGTGAGTGAAACACAGCGTCGCTGCAAAACGAGTGCGGAGTTCCAATCCGCGGTTCCGTGTTCTCCGCGAGGGGACTGGGCGGAGACGAACAAAGTGCGTGACAGACATGAAAAGAAGTGCTGTTTTATCCAAGGTTTGATTGGTGGTGCCCAATATATGGGCCTGGCGGTGTATCTTGTGAACCTGTTTTTGCTCTTAAATGCTTTGAGTGTTACAAGAAAAAAAAGGCGGGAGCGTTATCTAAGTAACTAACAGTTGAGAAGTGTTGGTGTATTTGCTGTGGTGTTTGGTCAGTTTCCCAAGTACTGGGGGGGGCAGGGGGCTGACTGATTATCAAAGCAGAACTGAAAGAGTCATTTCTTTGGTGGTTCGGGCTTGAGCCCTGGGAATTTGGTAAGAAGGGGGAGAGCGAATTTATTTAGGCCTCAAGACCTTTTTAAACCCCCATATTGACGGATAGACAGGAGTGATTCCTTGTTTTGTATGGGCTTACTCTCGAAGTGCATGAGAAAAATTGGCATTCGGCTTGAAATTCAGTCCTGTTGAAACGTAAATTTTTGTGGAAAAGGTGGTGATTTCCGTCTAGAAGACGGAAGGCTGAGTGCTTCAGCTGTTTTCCTGAAGTTCCATGGATTTATGATTGGAACGGGGCTCATTAATAATCTGAAATAGTAAAGTTTGTATGTGGGAAGGAGCGTTTAATCCCAGAGAATTGGGACGTTGGGGAAGAAGATTAGAAAAATCTTCTAAAAACCTGCAGTAAAAAGGTTTGCGTGGAAATGGAAACAAAGGACAGTAACTAGAAAGGAATAGTAATAAATAAATGAAAGGGAATGGGAAATCAAGGAAATGAGTGATGTCCAAAACAAAGGCGTTTTAAAGAAAGCCTCCTTGGGTGCGTATTGGCACATTGGAAGGGTATTGTTAGAACTGGGGGCACAGAAAGCAAGAGGACTTTCACTAAGTATTGCAATCAATGGTGGCCACTGTATAAACTAAATGGCCACTTGATGGATCAATCGACTATAACGCTATCTTGCAATTAATGTTGTTTTTGAGGAGAGAAGGAAAATAGGATGAAATGTATTATACTGATATGTTGTTCCAGCATCTCAGAGGGAAAAGGAGTGGAATTAAGTTGGCCCCTGACTGAGCCTTTGGTGTTGGCATGAGAAAAGTACAGGCTGGAGAAAGATAAAGGAAGGGTTGAAAGGGTTGTGGAAGGTGTTAAAGGTGTGGCACGTAGTATTTAACAGAGCTGTTTGAAGTTGAATGAGCAGGGAAAGAGGATGTAGGAGTGTTAATAGTTCTGCCTCCACAGGAGGCTGTGATCTCAAAGTCACCGGTGTGAGCCCTTTGGGGCAGATGGACCGTGATGGGTGCGAGAGAGTTGTCATGGACACAGAAAAGCAACGAACTCTTAAAACAACCTGAGTTTATGAGTTAGCTCAGATTGCCAATGGGACCGCTCAGGGAACTGTTGACAATTGCATTCCCCTGACCGACCCCACGCTGAGACGATAGTCACCCCGGAAATGATGAACGGTGAATACCAAAATCTGGTTAAATTGGGAATTGAGAATCTGTTCCAACAAGATCCAGAAGAAACCCCTATGGAGTTTTTGGACCGACTCTGAAATGCAATGGAAAACAAAACAAAGCAAACAAACGAAACTGGAGAAAATAGGGGCTAAGTTAGAAGAAGGAAAATGGACACTGCCAGACAGGCGAGAGAGAGTGCCAAAAGCTTATGCGAAGCAAATACTGGGACGTTTGCATGCACAAACACATTGGGGTACAAAGGCCTTAAGTGATCATTTACTTAAACTATTTGGTTGCCTTGGGATTTTTGAAATAGCAAAGCAAATTGTACAAAGTTGCTTAACTTGTCAGAAGACAAATAAGAAAGTGCTTCGACAAGCAGCCACGGGAGGGAGAAAAAACAGCTTATAGGCCTTTTGAGAAAGTACATGTTGATTTAACTGAATTGTCTAAGGTAGGGAGGATAAAATATCTATTGGTAATAGTAGATCATTCTACACAATGGGTAGAAGCTTATCCCGTAGCACGAGCTACGGCACAAATGGTGGTAAAAATTCTATTAGAACACCTGGTACCTAGATATGGGATAATCCAGTACATTGATTCTGATCAGGGCACACACTTTACTTCTAAAATAATAAAATTATGTCAATCATTAGGTATTCAGTGGGAATACCATACTCCGTGGCACCCACAAAGTTCAGGGAAAGTAGAAAGACTGAATCAAACAATAAAACAACAATTGGCTAAATTAATGATCGAGACACAGATGCCCTGGACGAGATGCTTACCATTGGCACTTTTAAACATAAGAACTAAACCACACAGTGAGACTGGATTTATCGCCATATGAAATGTTATGTGGTATGCCTTCTTCTCAAGGGATGCCTCTAGGGAACAACGTAGTTGAGGATCATAGCATCCAGAAAGGTGTAATTATTCTTGGAAGGAGATTACAAGAGCTAAGAGAAATTGGAATGATGGCTCAAACACCACCTTTAGGATTTGCTATTCGTAAAATACAACCAGGAGACAAGGTCTTAAGAAACACCTGGAGGGAAGAATCATTGAACCGCCGACGGGAGGGATGGTACCTTGTTTTCCTTATGACCTCACAGCAGAAAGGGGTTGGACCCACGCATCCAGAATAAAAGGACCAGTAACTACTGAAACTTGGAGGGTTGAGTCTGCTCCTGGGGAACTGAAACTCAAGCTACAGAAGAACTAATATTCTGGCAACGAGGCTCTGCATGAATTAAGGATGCCAAATAAAGGAGACAAGCGTAAAGGGAGGAAAGGGAGGAGGCAAGACCGGGGCAGGACCCTCCACTGCGGTGTGTATGGTCTACCGAGGGAGGCAACCCCTATGGGTATTGACTGCCGAGTGAAAGGGCCTCGACCGGACTTCTCCCACACTAAGGTCAGGTTGTCCCGAGAAAATAACATAAGAACTTTTTTTTTTTTAAACCCATATAAAATTGTGATTCGTTTTCCAGGAGCTGGATCACCCTGACAGGCTGAATGGTAACACAAACCCAAATCGACCCTGAAAGCGGGCCCAACCCCTTGATGGAAGGCGTTTGCTTATTATGATCCAGCTACGTGGGCAGAAGACGGATCCTGGGGCTATAGGACCCCAATATATATACTTAATAGAATAATTAGGTTACAAGCTGTAATAGAAAGAGTTGTAAATAAAACCGGAGATGCGCTTGGATTAATGGCAAAGCAAAATACCAAGATGAGAACTGCTTTGTATCAAAATCGCTTAGCTTTGGATTATTTACTAGAGAAGAAGTCTGTGGAAAATTTAACCTTAGTAATTGCTGTTTAGAGATTGATGATGAGGGTGTTTCTTCCTAGTAGCTGGTAGAATGCTATGTTCTGGCTTAGGATGAGAAGAGTGCTGATAATATGCTGATGTTTTAATTGTTGCAGAGCAGTGCTTACACCTAGCCAAGGACACTTCAGCTTCTCACTCTCTCCTGCCAGCAGGTAGGCTGGGGGTGCAAGAGCTGGGAGGAGGGCCGGAATGCTCGGGGTTAGGCTGGGCATCGGGCAGTGGGTGGTGAGCAATTGCATTGTGCATCACTTGTTTCGTACACATTATTACTAGTAGTACTGTTATCTTCATGATTGTCATTATTATTATTGTTGTTATTATTTTCTTGTCTTTATCTCAATTCACGAGCTTCACTTTCCCGTTTCTCTCTCCCATCCCAGAGAAGGAGGGGGGGGAGGTGAGCGAACAGCCATGTGTTGTTTAGCTGCCCGCTGGGTTAAACCACAACAGGAAAAAAAAGCTGTAAATGAACTTGTAAAAGAAGTGAAGAAACTTGCACACGTCCCAATTCAGATCTCAAATGGAATCGATCTAAGCGGGTGATGGGAGGGGGGCTTTATGGGTGGTGATTGGCTTGCTAAAATAAGGATGGTTGTACTGGGGATATGTGGAGGATTGTTAATAATTCCATGTTTAATGCCTTGTATTACCAGACTAATACACTCTGTTATACAGGGAATGCAAGTATCTGCGGTACCTGTTGACCCAGAACCAGGGAAGGAGAAAACCCATTCCCTGATGATAATAAAAACAAACAAAGATCCAAAATTGGTATCAATTGGTATCAATTCGGCAAGTATTGACTTGATTGGAAAGGAAACCACAAATCAATGCCATGAAAAAGGAGATGGGGGATTGTGAAATGTGTTCATCTGATTCGTGTCAATATGGAACAATGCTAGGGCCGCATGCTATGATGAATGTGACCTCCTGTCCTACAGACCCTTGTATAACCATGTGTCTAAGAAAAACAGATTCGTGTCAATAGAGAGCTTGAAGGGAAATGTATTTGTAGGCTTTTCCTTGAAGTCTCTGATATCTGGTACCGGAGGTGGGGGGGGGGCGGTTCAGAATAGCTGCTAACTATTATGACTATTGCATGGGACACCATGCAAGCCTCTGATATCTGGCCAGGAGATTAAGGAGACGGGGAAAACTGAAGAACGACTAAAAGACAAAGCTTGCAGGGGACGCTGCACAAGTCTCTGACGTGCAGCCAAGATGGACAAAGGAGAAGGACAAGAGGGAGGAAGACTACGAGCCTTCAGCATGAGAGACCCCCAGAGGGACCACCGGAGACTGTTAACGCATGCTCCAGTAGGAGGGTTTGGATTCCGGAAACTAATTATAATAACCCTGTTTTTATTAACCTGGGAAACACTACAACACTTATCTAAAGACAGTGACTCCTTAAAAAGAGATGTACAACATCTATCGATAAAGACAGTGACTCCTTAAAAAGAGATGGTGCAGGATACTAAAATATGTGCTAATGTTAACATTTCTAACATTTCCCCTAAACCATGTGCTGATGCCAGGAGCTAGTGCAGAATACTAAAACAGGTGCTAATGCCAACACTTCCCCCCTTTGAAAATACTTCACTCACCCATAGAGGGCAGTATTTTCATCTTCAATGCTAGTTTTACTACGTAATATAATATATTTGTACACATTATATAGGTATTAAGCTTCATTCATTGGTATGGTGTTGCTATAGGGTGGTGGCGGGGTAGTGGGAACCTCCTCATGATTTTTAGTGAGAATGGTCATTATTCTGCCATTCCATTTCCTTTTGTCGTGTGCATTGTTCATCATCCTCACACAACCCTAGCCGTCCACTCCTGGTGTTCCAAGCCGTAAATTGGTAATTTCTTTTCTTTTCACATTGAGAATGATAGAGGGGCTGTTTCTCTCTATAATACCCTTCCTGCTGTTATGTATGTTCATCTGATTCGTGTCAGTATGGAACAGTGCTAGGGCCGCATGGTATGACGAATGTGACCTTCTGTCTTACATACCCTTGTATAACCACAAGTCTAAGAAAAACAGAATGGTTAATGTATATAGTTCTTGTACCTTGACTTTGGTTTCTTCCCTTTCCTCCCAGTGTCCCAGTCTCCCCCTCATTATAGTCAAATTATCAAATCTTCAGAAATATTCCTCAAATCCATGAGCCTATTTGCTTTTGTTATTCCGAACTCTTATTTCTAACAGTTACAGCCTTTTTGCCTTCTTTGTGGTTGATTTAGCACTGCTATAGATGTAACTGGAGTGTCCCTGTGAATGGCTGGTGAGGAATGTTTTAATTACTCGTGAAGTCTCAATAAGAAAGCTATTTGTGTTTGTATGAAGTCTTTGATGTTTGGGGGTTTCAGAACAACTGATAACAACTAGTGACTGTTATGGGATACTATGCAGGCCTCTGATATCTGGCCAGGTGGCCAAGAGATTAAGAAGAAGGAAAAAAAGAAGCTGAAGGACGGCTAGGAGACAAGACCTGCAGGGGATGCTGTATAAACTTGACATGGTGCCAAGGAGTACGAAGGGGAAGGACAAGAAAAAAACTTGGAGAGGAAGACTACGAGCCTTCAGCATGAAAGACCCCTAGAGATCCCCAGAGGGACCACCGGAGACTGACGCGCATGCTCCAGTAGGAGGGACTGGACCCCGGAAGCTAATTATAATAACCTATTTTTTTTAGAAGTAGTAATGAATATGTATTAGTCTAGGAGCATAAAAATCAGCTACTTGATGTAGCTGGTGTGCGTCCTGGTGGAGCGGAGACTCCCGGTGCACCCAGCGCTGTTTGCTTACCTCTATTCTTTTAATAAATCCTATTTTTTTATTAAATCCTATTTTGAAGACTGAGCCATTTATAACACAGCTTTTCTGTCTCCACGACCTTTTCTGTTTCACATTGGATTGTTTTGTTTTTCTCAGTCTGGGGTAGCGGTGATGTAATTATGCCCCAGGGTATAGGATCACCTGATACGGTCTGTCCCACCGTTCCTTCAAAGGCTCTTCATACCAGTTTTTAATATAGACACTGTCCCCTGGTTGTATGTCGTGTACTGGATTCTCCAAGCCCAAAGGTCGATTCCACACCAGGACGCTGCGTAGTCGAGCTAGAGTCTTGCCAAGGGATAGAACATAGTTATACACATCCTGCTTAGCGGTAACATGCATATTCGGATTTGGTTCAGGGGACCCATAAGGTTTCCCATACAATATCTCATACGGGCTTACTGACATCCCACTCTTTGGCTTTATTCTAATCCTGAATAGGGCTATTGGTAGGGCCTGCGGCCATTGTATTTTAGCTTCCTGACAAATTTTGCTTAGTTGTCCTTTCAAAGTCTGATTCATCCTTTCTAGCTGTCCGCTAGACTGTGGTCTCCATGGAGTATGTAAATTCCAAGTAATTCCTAGCAACCTACTAACCTCTTTAACCACATTAGCAATAAAATGGGGTCCTCTATCTGAGGAGATACCCAACGGTACACCAAATCTAGGGATAATTTCCTGCAGTAGCCATTTTACTGTTTCTTTTGCCTGATTGGTATGACAGGGAAGAGCCTCCGGCCATCCAGAAAAAGTGTCAACCCCTACTAACAAGTATTTGTAGCCACGGGCCTCTGGTAATTCTACAAAGTCAGTTTGCCCGTAATCCCCAGGCTCTATTCCAGTTCTAGTCCTACCCATTTCAGCATGTTTCCTTGCTACTGGATTATTCTTTAGGCAGAGCTCGCACTTTGACATTACGGATTTCGCCATTGTCAACGTGTGTACTGAGATAACACCTCGTTTCAAATAAGTCACCATCGCATCTGCTCCCCAGTGGCATTCATTATGCTTTTCTTGTAGAATCTCTCGCATTACTAGTGGGGGCACTACAACCTGTCCTGTTGTTGTTACATACCAACCATCAGAATTCTTCTGGGCCTCCAGCAAATTGGCAAGCCGTTCGTCCTCTGGGGAATACTTTGGGTCCTTGGCTAACCTAGAGCAAGATAGGCCTACCTGTGTCGGAATTAGTGCCATCATTTTCCATATTTCTCGTGCGACCTTTCGAGCCGTTGAGTCTGCTAATCTATTTCCTTCCACAATCTCTGATGTTCCTCCTTGGTGAGCTTTACAATGCATTATGGCCACCTGTTGGGGTTTCTGCACAGCCGTTATTAATTTCAATATTTCTTCTTGATATTTTACATTAGTCCCTTGCGAAGACAACATTCCTCGTTCTTTCCAGAATGCTCCATGCACATGAACTACTCCAAACGCGTATTTTGCGTCTGTCCAAATGTTAACGTTCTTGCCTTCACTTAATTCCAAAGCTCGAGTTAGAGCAACTACCTCTGCCCGTTGAGCTGATGTCCCTGGAGGTAAAGAATTTGCCTCAATCACCATTTTCGATGTTGTTACCGCATATCCTGCGTAACGAGTCCCATTTTCCACAAAGCTGCTTCCATCTGTGAAAAGTTCCCAATCTGGTTCCTTCAGTGGCTGATCCTTCAGATCTGTTCTACTGGCATAAGTATGTTCCATAACTTCCACACAGTCATGATTAAGGTCTCCTTCTTCCGTCGTCGTTCCTAAAAATACTGCTGGATTTAATAAGTTAGTGGTTTTCAAAATTCCATCATCTTGTTCAGTTAATATTGCTTGATATTTCATCATTCGGCTAGGTGATAGCCAATGGCCCCCCTTCTGTTCCAGTACCATAGTTACCATGTGTGGTACGAATACTTCGATCCGTTTTCCCAACGTAAGCTTTCTAGCCTCCTGTATGAAAAGAATGGTAGCTGCCACAGCTCTTAGGCAGGAGGGCCACCCAGCACTTACCGCATCCAGCTGTTTAGAAAAGTATCCTGCTGGTCTCTTCCAGCTCCCTAATCTTTGAGTCAGTACGCCTAACGCCAATCGTTGTCTCTCATGTACAAACAATTGAAAGTCCTTTGATAAATCTGGCAGACCCAGGGCACGTGCTTTCGCTAGGGCCTCTTTTATTTTCTTAAAAGCCTCTTGTTGCGGTATTCCCCATGTAAATGTGCAAGCTTTTTGTACTTCATAGAGGGGTTTTGCTATGAGTCCGTAGTCCATTATCCACGGTCTGCACCACCCGGCCATACCTAGGAAGGCTCGTAATTCATGTAGGTTCCGTGGTTCCGGAACTCCACAAATAGCCTGAATCCGATTAATTCCCAATTTTCTCTGTCCCTGGGATATTTCACACCCCAGGTAGATCACCGTGGTGCATGCAATTTGTGCCTTTTGTTTGGAGACCTTATACCCATTCAGCCCCAGCTGATTCAGAATATCCATAGTTACCTGAATACATTCTGATTCTTTTTCGGTAGCTATGAGTATATCATCCACATATGGCAATAGCAGATATCGTCTTCTTGGTACCTGGATTTGTCCTTGATTAGTCCACTTCTCTATTTCCTTAGCAAGCTGGCCTCCAAAAAGGGTTGGACTATTCTTAAATCCTTGGGGTAGTCTGGTCCAAGTTAATTGCATTTTCCGTCCCGTTCGTGGGTTCTCCCATTCGAAGGCGAAAAGCTTCCTACTGTTGTCATCAATAGGTATACAAAAGAAAGCATCCTTCAAATCAATCACTGTAAACCATCGATATGTTTCTTTTATAGTTGTCAGTAAGGTATAAGGATTGGCCACCACCGGGTGAATGTCTGTCGTTCTTTCATTTATTGCTCTAAGATCTTGCACCAGTCTGTATTCCCCGTTGGGTTTCTTTACTGGGAAGATCGGAGTGTTGTATTCGGACTTACACTCTTCCAGAATATGAAAATTAAGAAACTTATCTATAATCTTCACTATTGCTAACCTAGCTTCCAATTTTAATGGATACTGCTTAATTCGTATTGGTCACGCCCCTTCCTTAAGCTCAATTTTGACTGGGGAAGCCACTTTAGATTTTCCAGGAACATCTGTCTCCCAAACTATAGGTATTACTGCATCTTCTACTTCCTTAGGAAGGTGGGGGGTGGCTTTTTCTTTAATCACTAGTACCTGTCCAATTTTTGATTCCGGGATTTTCATGATTAATTCTCCATCCTCAAATGTTATGGTAGCATTTAATTTAGTCAGTAAGTCTCGCCCCAATAGAGGAATAGGGCATTCTGGTACATATAAAAATTCATGCGTAATCTCTTTACCTCCAAACCTGTCCTGGTTTCAGTTAGAACAGAGTTAATTTTCTTCCTAGTAGCTGGTAGAATGCTATGTTTTGGCTTAGGAGGAGAAGAGTGCTGATAACACCCTGATGTTTTAATTGTTGCAGAGCAGTGCTTATACTAAGCCAAGGACATCTCAGCTTCTTGCTCTGTCCTGCCAACAGGCAGGCTGGGGGTGCAGCAAGAGCTGGGAGGGGACAGACCTAGGACAGGTGACCCAAACTAGCCAAAGAGGTATTCCATACCATCTGACGTCATGCTAAACTATATATAGGGGTGGCTAGCCGGGGGAGGGGGGCCGCACTGCTCGGGGTTAGGCTGGGCATCGGTCAGCGGGTGGTGAGCAATTGCATTGTGCATCACTTGTTTGTACACATTATTAATAGTAGTACTATTATCATCATTGTGTTATTATTATTATTATTATTATTATTATTATTATTATTATTATTATTATTATTATTATTTTCCAGTCTTATTAAACTGTCTTTATCTCAACTCACGGGCTTCACTTTCCATTTCTCTCCCCCGTCCCAGAGAGGGAGGGGGGAGGGTGAGCGAACGGCTGTGTGGTGTTTAGCTGCCGGCCGGGTTAAACCACGACAGTCTTTTTTGAAAAAAAAACAATCGGCAAAAAGGGATTCTCTGAAAAGTTTGCTGCTCCAACTTCCAGCAGACAGTCCTTCAAACACAGAAATGAAGAAGATTCTGACCAGGATTAGGGGGGCCCTGCCTCCAGCCAGGGGGAGGAAAGGGACAGTCGAGTTTATTGGACTGTGTGGATTCGATGGCCTGGCACGTCAGACGCACAGAAGTATAAGGCTTTAGTAGACACCGGTGCACAATGTACTCTAATGCCATCGAGCTATAAAGGGCCAGAGCCCATCTGTATTTGTGGAGTGACAGGGGGATCTCAGCAGTTGACTGTATTGGAGGCTGAAGTGAGTCTGACTGGGAATGAGTGGGAAAAGCACCGTATTGCGACTGGCCCAGATGCTCCATGTATCCTTGGCACAGACTATCTTAGAAGAGGATATTTCAAGGACCCAAAAGGGTTCCGGTGGGCTTTTGGTATAGCTGCCTTAGAGACAGAGGGCATTAAACAATTATCTACCTTGCCTGGTCTCTCAGAGGACCCCTCTGTTGTGGGGTTGCTGAGGGTTGAAGAACAGCAAGTGCCAATCGCTACCACAACTGTGCACCGGCGGCAATATCGCACTAACCGAGACTCCCTGATTCCCATCCATAAGCTAATTCGTCAATTGGAGAGCCAAGGAGTGATCAGCAAGACTCATTCACCTTTCAATAGTCCCATATGGCCAGTGCGAAAGTCTAATGGTGAGTGGAGACTAACAGTGGACTATCGTGGCCTGAACGAAGTCACGCCACCATTGAGTGCTGCAGTGCCGGACATGCTGGAACTCCAGTACGAACTTGAATCCTCCCCCTGGCTGGAGGCAGGGCCCCCCTAATCCTGGTCAGAATCTTCTTCATTTCTGTGTTTGAAGGACTGTCTGCTGGAAGTTGGAGCAGCAAACTTTTCAGAGAATCCCTTTTTCCCGATTGTTTTCTTTTGCAACTCACGTACCCGTGCCTCTAGGGTCGCGGTAGATTTTCCATCCCATTTTCTCATGTCCTCTCCATGGTCTCGTAAGTAAAACCACAGGGTGGCACGGGGTGAGTACCCACCATATCGTCTTTGTGTGGATGAACGCCTACCCCCGATAGCTGAGACACTGCTTTGTACAGGTGCGGAGGAGAATAATCTCTCTTCAAGTTGGTGAACCTTTTCAGAAAGTTTCTCCCAAGTGTTCTCTTTTGGTCGGTGGACACTGGTTTGTTCAGGTGGGGAGGAAGATGGATTCTCTTTAAGTTGGTGGAACTCTTCAGAAAGTTTCTCCACAGCTGAGACGCAGGCCTGTAAGGAAGGGGAGAGACTTTCTTCGTACTGCCGAAGTTGTTTAGCCACTTCATCCACTGTGGGTTCCTCATCCTCTTTCCAGGCCATTATTGCCAATGAGCTGGCATATGATGATGGTGCACTCCGTACAAACTTCCGCCACATGGGTCGTGTACACCTGACTTCATCTGGATCTTTGGATGTTTGTCTGAGGTCTGGATCCTCATAAATCACTTCCCGTACGGCTAATTCCCTCAGGTACTGGATTCCCTTCTCCATAGTGGTCCACTTGCCTGGTAGACATAAAAGCTCTTCCTTGAAGGGATGCCTTTCCCTCACAGCTGAGAGGAGACGCCTCCAGAGGCTGTGAGATTGTGCTTCGTCTGCAATTGCTTTGTCAGTGCCTGCGTCTCTAGCAAGGGATCCCAGCCGTCTGGCTTCCCTGCCGTCTAATTCCACACAATTGGCTCCAGTGTCCCAGCACCGAAGCAGCCAGGTGACAAGCTGCTCACCTATACAGCGACCAAAATCTTTTCGCACATCTCGTAGCTCACGCTCGTATAGGTTTCGGGTAGTTACTGTTGATTTTTCGGCATCCTCATCTTCCTCCTCCTGAATCCCTGATGGCCCAGCATCGTCGTCTCTATACCTAGATTTGGCAGAAGACTCTCTGCGTTCTAAACGACTTGAATCTCTATACCATTTTTTCACCTTCTCTACAGGGGCAACTTGCACTGCTACAGCTCGTTTCTCTGACCCCGTTACAGAGTCTGCCACAGGGGTTGGAATACCCTGTGCAGGGTCAACTTGCACTGCTACAGCTCGTTTCTCTGACCCCGTTACAGAGTCTGCCACAGGGGTTGGAATACCCTGTGCAGGGTCAACTTGCACTGCTACAGCTCGTTTCTCTGACCCAGCCACAGGAGCTGGAGCAGCTGCAGGAGCTGGAGCAGCTGCAGGAACTGGAACTGGAGCGGCTGCAGGAGCTGGAACTGGAGTGTCTGCAGGAGCTGGAACTGGAGCAGCTGCAGGAACCGGAGCTGGAGCAGCTACAGGAACTGGAACTGGAGTGTCTGCAGGAGCTGGAACTGGAGCAGCTGCAGGAACCGGAGCTGGAGCAGCTACAGGAACTGGAACTGGAGTGTCTGCAGGAGCTGGAACTGGAGCGGCTACAGAGTCCACCGCAGGGGTCGCAGTGGCCATCAGATCTGTCACAGGACTTGGAGTAGCCGCAGAGTCTGTCACTAAGTTGATAGCAGTATCAATGGCAGCTCGATAGGCATGAGCCAGGCCCCAGCACGTTACAATGATTTGTGTTACTTTGGAACTGCCAGAGTCATGACACCTTTTTTTCAAACATTCTGCCAGTTTTTTAGGAGTTTGCAGTTGTTCAGGGGTGAATTTCCAAAACACTGGGGGTGCCAACTGCTCTAGATGCCTGCCCATATCCTCCCATACTCCCTGCCACCCACAACTATACTGCCTCCGGGCAGATCTCCGGATGAGCTTCCTAAGTAGTTGTTTAACTTTAAGCAAAACCTGAAGCACATTCAGGAGGCATAACAACAAGACCATGCTGGTCTGAGTATCCCAAGGATATTCAATATCTTG
The DNA here is from genome assembly GCA_951411735.1 of Somateria mollissima. Classification (NCBI taxonomy): domain Eukaryota; kingdom Metazoa; phylum Chordata; class Aves; order Anseriformes; family Anatidae; genus Somateria; species Somateria mollissima. The sequence continues at coordinate 123,660 of CATOCB010000012.1, forward strand.
GAGAGCTATTGTAACAAGCTCGGAGGATAAGAGGGTGGTGAAGGAGAAAGGGAGAGTGATCAGTGATCAAGGAGGATAAGGGGGTGGTGAAGGAGAAAGGGAGAGTGATCGAGTAAGAAAAAATATCTTCCCCTTTCCCCTCCACAGATTGACTCCCTAATGAAAAAAGGCAACAGGTATAATTGCTAATAGTTTCCAAGATACAGTTTCCAAAGTATAGAGTCGACGATGTTACTGAGTACAAATACCAAGTTAGAGTCATGACCAGATATTTCATCGTCTCATAAGCCACTGTTACAACACACAGTACCACAATGATCTGAAACCAGGGCCCGGAGAGGATAAACAACATGACAGAGAGCACATACGGAAAATAATGTGCTATAATACTCAATTTGGAAAACAGGCGCAGCAGACTTGAGATTAAAGCAATCAGCATTAGGACAAGTGACTATTAAGCAGGTCTAATACTTATACCAATTTTAGTCTAACACACTCTGATCAGATCTGCCGTTATCTCAACCTTTCGAGCCCCACGTTGGGCGCCAAAACAGACTGTCATGGTTTAACCCGGCCGGCAGCTAAACACCACACAGCCGTTCGCTCACCCTCCCCCCTCCCTCTCTGGGACGGGGGAGAGAAATGGAAAGTGAAGCCCGTGAGTTGAGATAAAGACAGTTTAATAAGACTGGAAAATAATAATAATAATAATAATAATAATAATAACAATAATAATAATAACACAATGATGATAATAGTACTACTATTAATAATGTGTACAAACAAGTGATGCACAATGCAATTGCTCACCACCCGCTGACCGATGCCCAGCCTAACCCCGAGCAGTGCGGCCCCCCTCCCCCGGCTAGCCACCCCTATATATAGTTTAGCATGACGTCAGATGGTATGGAATACCTCTTTGGCTAGTTTGGGTCACCTGTCCTAGGTCTGTCCCCTCCCAGCTCTTGCTGCACCCCCAGCCTGCCCGTTGGCAGGACAGAGCAAGAAGCTGAGATGTCCTTGGCTTAGTATAAGCACTGCTCTGCAACAATTAAAACATCAGGGTGTTATCAGCACTCTTCTCCTCCTAAGCCAAAACATAGCATTCTACCAGCTACTAGGAAGAAAATTAACTCTGTTCTAACTGAAACCAGGACAAAACCGTAAATCGAGGGGTTGTAGGAATGGCCGTATTTCCTCCTTCCCGGTGGCACCTACGATAGCTGTCTTTCTTTCCCCTATTTTGCCATCTAATCTATTAAGTACTGAGTACGTTGCCCCTGTATCAACTAGAAACTTTACTTCCCTATTTCCTGTATGAATTGCCACTAGGGGCTCTCCTGCTTCTCTCTGGTTTCCTGGTCAGCTGCTATAATCCCCCAGGACCATTGCTTTGGCTATTTCCTGATTTCGGAATGGATTCCCTCTACCAATCATTGGCTGTTGTCGAAGAGGACATTCATTTTTCCAGTGGCCTTCTTCCTTACAATGGGCACATTGGTTGAGACCCAGCCCATTTCCTCCCGAACCTGGATAACCTCTCTCTGCTCCTCTACCTCGACTATTCATATTCCCTCGACCTCTTCCTCTTAACCCTCCCCGTTCTCTTCCCTGGACAACTGCCAATAAATTCTGTTGTTGCCTTTTGGCTGCCTCCTTTTCTCTATTGTTACACACTTTCCAAGCAATCTCCAACAGTCTATCCAAATCCCTCAGATCTGCGCCTTCCAATTTCTGCAATTTCTTCCTAATATCTTCCTGGGCTTGTCCTAAGAAAATAAGAGCTAGCTGGGTCTTAGCTTGTTCGGTTTCCACATCCAAGTCTGTGTATTTTCTGGCCGTTTCTTTTAATCTTTCCAAAAAGGCAGATGGTGATTCCGTCCTTTCTTGCCTAACATTATGTAATCTTGACCAATTTATAGTTCGGGGCATAGCATTTTGCACCCCGATCTGGACCCAGTCCTGATATCTCTTTAATCTCCTTATTCCGTCCCCTGTATTATAATGCCACTGGGGGTCTTCAGTGGGAAAATTCTGGTCCAGATTTCCAGGTACTAGCCCGTTTCGTATCTCTTCTCGAGCTCTTTCCTTGGCTGCCCGCAAAACCATATCTTTTTCTGTTGAATCCATTAAGGTATCTAAAATTACCTGTAAATCATCCCAATCTGGATTCTGAGTTTTGATTATCGTTTTCACCACTCTTGCAACTTTGTCCGGATTTTCTCTATAAGTTCCGGCTGCCTGTTTCCAAATTACTAAATCTCCGGCCGAGAAGGGTGCCTTAACATATACCGGTCCTTCCGCTCCTACTCCCTGCCGGAGGGGTGCAATTATCTTCCCCCCCCGTTCATCCACAATCCCTCCTACTCACTGCCGTTGTCGAGTTCTACATGAGACAGGAGAGGCTAAAGTCGGGGACCTTTCCTCATTTTCCTCTTCCTCCTCTGCCCGTTCTTCCAGAGCTAACGGCGCAATTTCCAAATCTACATTTCCATCATTCATTTCTCCATTATGTTTACTATTTTCTATTGCCTGGTGCTGTATGCAACGTCCCTCCTTAGCACACGCACAACAACGATTCTCATTTAGGGTATTAAACACCATTATTCCGCAGGCACGCTGCCATTCAGGTTTTCAGCGCAAATAAAAGAACAATTCTACATATGGAAGCTCGTCATCCTTTCCTTCCCTTTTACAAAATAACATTAACTGTAAAATTGTATTATACTGTAGTGTGCCATTCTCGGGCCAAGTCTCTTGATCCTCTAGCTTGTATTGCGGCCACCAGCCATTACAATAGTCAATCAATTTCCCTTTTCGCATTTCTTGACCAAAACCGCCCTCTTTCCAATGTGCTAATAAGCACCCGAGTGGGGATGTCCGTGGGATAGGAGCATCCTGACCCAAAATCTCTTTTAGCGCTTTCATGACAATCTTATAACCTTATTGACAGTAATCACAGTAACAGGATCTGAGAATTACTATAGCAGCAAGGGTTGCCGAAGCAACGAGGTGCCGCCTAAGCGGCAGCACACTTCCCTAAAAGCTGTCGGAACAGCAGTGTGCTTCACCCGATATCGTGCCGACCCCCCCCCCCTCCCCCTTTTCGACACAAACCAACACAATTTCCAATACTGACCTCCAATGCCGAACCTGCGGAGCTTTCACTCCGTCTGACGGACGGCGCCTAGGCTTACCCTGGAAGCTTCCTGCCCAACCGAGCGTGGCTTTCGCCACGTCTGACCGGCAGGCTTTCCAGACCAGATCGGTACCGAAAACCAGAAAGCACCTTTGCTTACCTATCCCGTGGTACGTCGTGAGCAGAGGAGGTCGGTTGCGGTCGATGGCTCCCCGAGAAACTCCCCGGTGCCGGCTGGAGCGTAATCGAAACACGATCCGCCTCAGCAGTGCCCACGCCGTCCCATCTGGGTCGCCAAAATTTAGCGTAGCAGACACATAACCACAACGTGATTATATGAAGGTGCTTTATTCAGCGCTGGAAACCAGGGGCAGGTGCCCAAATCTGGCTTCAAATCCCGTTACATCCCCACCGCAAATTTATATTCTTGGAGATACATAAATTCATACATATTCATTTCAAGCTGCAACATCAAGCTCAGTGACTCCTCCCTTGACTCCTCCCTACTTGCACATGCGCAGCACCGTCTGGTGGTCTTCCTGGTGGTCTTCCTGATGAAGTAAAGAGTCTTCCTCTCTGCTGAACTATTCACCTTTCTTCTCTGCGCATGCTCTTTCCAACTCTCCATGTTATTTTGCCATCTTCCAAGTTCTTATCAAAGGTCGAGGTGTACCTGTTCATCCTCAGGATCTTCCTGTGAAGAATCTCGCGTCTCTTTATCAGATTAGGATCTCATTGATAGTATATTACCTGGGAAACACTACAACACTTATCTAAAGACAGTGACTCCTTAAAAAGAGATGTACAACATTTATCTATAAAGACAGTGACTCCTTAAAAAGAGATGGTGCAGGATACTAAAATATGTGCTAATATTGACATTTCTAACATTTCTAACATTTCCCCTAAACCATGTGCTGATGCCAGGAGCTAGTGCAGAATACTAAAACAGGTGCTAATGCCAACACTTGGATTAATGGCAAAGCAAAATACCAAGATGAGAACTGCTTTGTATCAAAATCGTTTAGCTTTGGATTATTTACTGGAGAAGAAGTCTGTGGAAAATTTAACCTTAGTAATTGCTGTTTAGAGATTGATGATGAGGGTGTTTCTTCCTAGTAGCTGGTAGAATGCTATGTTCTGGCTTAGGATGAGAAGAGTGCTGATAATATGCTGATGTTTTAATTGTTGCAGAGCAGTGCTTACACCTAGCCAAGGACACTTCAGCTTCTCACTCTCTCCTGCCAGCAGGTAGGCTGGGGGTGCAAGAGCTGGGAGGAGGGCCGGAATGCTCGGGGTTAGGCTGGGCATCGGGCAGTGGGTGGTGAGCAATTGCATTGTGCATCACTTGTTTCGTACACATTATTACTAGTAGTACTATTATCTTCATGATTGTCATTATTATTATTGTTGTTATTATTTTCTTGTCTTTATCTCAATTCGCGGGCTTCACTTTCCCGTTTCTCTCTCCCATCCCAGAGAAGGAGGGGGGGAGGTGAGCGAACAGCCATGTGTTGTTTAGCTGCCCGCTGGGTTAAACCACAACAGGAAAAAAAAGCTGTAAATGAACTTGTAAAAGAATTGAAGAAACTTGCACACGTCCCAGTTCAGATCTCAAATGGAATCGATCTAAGCGGGTGATGGGAGGGGGGCTTTATGGGTGGTGATTGGCTTGCTAAAATAAGGATGGTTGTACTGGGGATATGTGGAGGATTGTTAATAATTCCATGTTTAATGCCTTGTATTACCAGACTAATACACTCTGTTATACAGGGAATGCAAGTATCTGCGGTACCTGTTGACCCAGAACCAGGGAAGGAGAAAACCCATTCCCTGATGATAATAAAAACAAACAAAGATCCAAAATTGGTATCAATTGGTATCAATTCGGCAAGTATTGACTTGATTGGAAAGGAAACCACAAATCAATGCCATGAAAAAGGAGATGGGGGATTGTGAAATGTGTTCATCTGATTCGTGTCAATATGGAACAATGCTAGGGCCGCATGCTATGATGAATGTGACCTCCTGTCCTACAGACCCTTGTATAACCATGTGTCTAAGAAAAACAGATTCGTGTCAATAGAGAGCTTGAAGGGAAATGTATTTGTAGGCTTTTCCTTGAAGTCTCTGATATCTGGTACCGGAGGTGGGGGGGGGCGGTTCAGAATAGCTGCTAACTATTATGACTATTGCATGGGACACCATGCAAGCCTCTGATATCTGGCCAGGAGATTAAGGAGACGGGGAAAACTGAAGAACGACTAAAAGACAAAGCTTGCAGGGGACGCTGCACAAGTCTCTGACGTGCAGCCAAGATGGACAAAGGAGAAGGACAAGAGGGAGGAAGACTACGAGCCTTCAGCATGAGAGACCCCCAGAGGGACCACCGGAGACTGTTAACGCATGCTCCAGTAGGAGGGTTTGGATTCCGGAAACTAATTATAATAACCCTGTTTTTATTAACCTGGGAAACACTACAACACTTATCTAAAGACAGTGACTCCTTAAAAAGAGATGGTGCAGGATACTAAAATATGTGCTAATGTTAACATTTCTAACATTTCCCCTAAACCATGTGCTGATGCCAGGAGCTAGTGCAGAATACTAAAACAGGTGCTAATGCCAACATTTCCCCCCTTTGAAAATACTTCACTCACCCATAGAGGGCAGTATTTTCATCTTCAATGCTAGTTTTACTACGTAATATAATATATTTGTACACATTATATAGGTATTAAGCTTCATTCATTGGTATGGTGTTGCTATAGGGTGGTGGCGGGGTAGTGGGAACCTCCTCATGATTTTTAGTGAGAATGGTCATTATTCTGCCATTCCATTTCCTTTTGTCGTGTGCGTTGTTCATCATCCTCACACAACCCTAGCCGTCCACTCCTGGTGTTCCAAGCCATAAATTGGTAATTTCTTTTCTTTTCACATTGAGAACGATAGAGGGGCTGTTTCTCTCTATAATACCCTTCCAGCTGTTATATATGTTCATCTGATTCGTGTCAGTATGGAACAGTGCTAGGGCCGCATGGTATGACGAATGTGACCTTCTGTCTTACATACCCTTGTATAACCACAAGTCTAAGAAAAACAGAATGGTTAATGTATATAGTTCTTGTACCTTGACTTTGGTTTCTTCCCTTTCCTCCCAGTGTCCCAGTCTCCCCCTCATTATAGTCAAATTATCAAATCTTCAGAAATATTCCTCAAATCCATGAGCCTATTTGCTTTTGTTATTCCGAACTCTTATTTCTAACAGTTACAGCCTTTTTGCCTTCTTTGTGGTTGATTTAGCACTGCTATAGATGTAACTGGAGTGTCCCTGTGAATGGCTGGTGAGGAATGTTTTAATTACTCGTGAAGTCTCAATAAGAAAGCTATTTGTGTTTGTATGAAGTCTTTGATGTTTGGGGGTTTCAGAACAACTGATAACAACTAGTGACTGTTATGGGATACTATGCAGGCCTCTGATATCTGGCCAGGTGGCCAAGAGATTAAGAAGAAGGAAAAAAAGAAGCTGAAGGACGGCTAGGAGACAAGACCTGCAGGGGATGCTGTATAAACTTGACATGGTGCCAAGGAGTACGAAGGGGAAGGACAAGAAAAAAACTTGGAGAGGAAGACTACGAGCCTTCAGCATGAAAGACCCCTAGAGATCCCCAGAGGGACCACCGGAGACTGACGCGCATGCTCCAGTAGGAGGGACTGGACCCCGGAAGCTAATTATAATAACCTATTTTTTTTAGAAGTAGTAATGAATATGTATTAGTCTAGGAGCATAAAAATCAGCTACTTGATGTAGCTGGTGTGCGTCCTGGTGGAGCGGAGACTCCCGGTGCACCCAGCGCTGTTTGCTTACCTCTATTCTTTTAATAAATCCTATTTTTTTATTAAATCCTATTTTGAAGACTGAGCCATTTATAACACAGCTTTTCTGTCTCCACGACCTTTTGTGTTTCACATTGGATTGTTTTGTTTTTCTCAGTCTGGGGTAGCGGTGATGTAATTATGCCCCAGGGTATAGGATCACCTGATACGGTCTGTCCCACCGTTCCTTCAAAGGCTCTTCATACCAGTTTTTAATATAGACACTGTCCCCTGGTTGTATGTCGTGTACTGGATTCTCCAAGCCCAAAGGTCGATTCCACACCAGGACGCTGCGTAGTCGAGCTAGAGTCTTGCCAAGGGATAGAACATAGTTATACACATCCTGCTTAGCGGTAACATGCATATTCGGATTTGGTTCAGGGGACCCATAAGGTTTCCCATACAATATCTCATACGGGCTTACTGACATCCCACTCTTTGGCTTTATTCTAATCCTGAATAGGGCTATTGGTAGGGCCTGCGGCCATTGTATTTTAGCTTCCTGACAAATTTTGCTTAGTTGTCCTTTCAAAGTCTGATTCATCCTTTCTAGCTGTCCGCTAGACTGTGGTCTCCATGGAGTATGTAAATTCCAAGTAATTCCTAGCAACCTACTAACCTCTTTAACCACATTAGCAATAAAATGGGGTCCTCTATCTGAGGAGATACCCAACGGTACACCAAATCTAGGGATAATTTCCTGCAGTAGCCATTTTACTGTTTCTTTTGCCTGATTGGTATGACAGGGAAGAGCCTCCGGCCATCCAGAAAAAGTGTCAACCCCTACTAACAAGTATTTGTAGCCACGGGCCTCTGGTAATTCTACAAAGTCAGTTTGCCCGTAATCCCCAGGCTCTATTCCAGTTCTAGTCCTACCCATTTCAGCATGTTTCCTTGCTACTGGATTATTCTTTAGGCAGAGCTCGCACTTTGACATTACGGATTTCGCCATTGTCAACGTGTATACTGAGATAACACCTCGTTTCAAATAAGTCACCATCGCATCTGCTCCCCAGTGGCATTCATTATGCTTTTCTTGTAGAATCTCTCGCATTACTAGTGGGGGCACTACAACCTGTCCTGTTGTTGTTACATACCAACCATCAGAATTCTTCTGGGCCTTCAGCAAATTGGCAAGCCGTTCGTCCTCTGGGGAATACTTTGGGTCCTTGGCTAACCTAGAGCAAGATAGGCCTACCTGTGTCGGAATTAGTGCCATCATTTTCCATATTTCTCGTGCGACCTTTCGAGCCGTTGAGTCTGCTAATCTATTTCCTTCCACAATCTCTGATGTTCCTCCTTGGTGAGCTTTACAATGCATTATGGCCACCTGTTGGGGTTTCTGCACAGCCGTTATTAATTTCAATATTTCTTCTTGATATTTTACATTAGTCCCTTGCGAAGACAACATTCCTCGTTCTTTCCAGAATGCTCCATGCACATGAACTACTCCAAACGCGTATTTTGAGTCTGTCCAAATGTTAACGTTCTTGCCTTCACTTAATTCCAAAGCTCGAGTTAGAGCAACTACCTCTGCCCGTTGAGCTGATGTCCCTGGAGGTAAAGAATTTGCCTCAATCACCATTTTCGATGTTGTTACCGCATATCCTGCGTAACGAGTCCCATTTTCCACAAAGCTGCTTCCATCTGTGAAAAGTTCCCAATCTGGTTCCTTCAGTGGCTGATCCTTCAGATCTGTTCTACTGGCATAAGTATGTTCCATAACTTCCACACAGTCATGATTAAGGTCTCCTTCTTCCGTCGTCGTTCCTAAAAATACTGCTGGATTTAATAAGTTAGTGGTTTTCAAAATTCCATCATCTTGTTCAGTTAATATTGCTTGATATTTCATCATTCGGCTAGGTGATAGCCAATGGCCCCCCTTCTGTTCCAGTACCATAGTTACCATGTGTGGTACGAATACTTCGATCCGTTTTCCCAACGTAAGCTTTCTAGCCTCCTGTATGAAAAGAATGGTAGCTGCCACAGCTCTTAGGCAGGAGGGCCACCCAGCACTTACCGCATCCAGCTGTTTAGAAAAGTATCCTGCTGGTCTCTTCCAGCTCCCTAATCTTTGAGTCAGTACGCCTAACGCCAATCGTTGTCTCTCATGTACAAACAATTGAAAGTCCTTTGATAAATCTGGCAGACCCAGGGCACGTGCTTTCGCTAGGGCCTCTTTTATTTTCTTAAAAGCCTCTTGTTGCGGTATTCCCCATGTAAATGTGCAAGCTTTTTGTACTTCATAGAGGGGTTTTGCTATGAGTCCGTAGTCCATTATCCACGGTCTGCACCACCCGGCCATACCTAGGAAGGCTCGTAATTCATGTAGGTTCCGTGGTTCCGGAACTCCACAAATAGCCTGAATCCGATTAATTCCCAATTTTCTCTGTCCCTGGGATATTTCACACCCCAGGTAGATCACCGTGGTGCATGCAATTTGTGCCTTTTGTTTGGAGACCTTATACCCATTCAGCCCCAGCTGATTCAGAATATCCATAGTTACCTGAATACATTCTGATTCTTTTTCGGTAGCTATGAGTATATCATCCACATATGGCAATAGCAGATATCTATAGATAGCAGATAGCAGATAGCCAGGGGGAGGATTCAAGTTCGTACTGGAGTTCCAGCATGTCCGGCACTGCAGCACTCAATGGTGGCGTGACTTCGTTCAGGCCACGATAGTCCACTGTTAGTCTCCACTCACCATTAGACTTTCGCACTGGCCATATGGGACTATTGAAAGGTGAATGAGTCTTGCTGATCACTCCTTGGCTCTCCAATTGACGAATTAGCTTATGGATGGGAATCAGGGAGTCTCGGTTAGTGCGATATTGCCGCCGGTGCACAGTTGTGGTAGCGATTGGCACTTGCTGTTCTTCAACCCTCAGCAACCCCACAACAGAGGGGTCCTCTGAGAGACCAGGCAAGGTAGATAATTGTTTAATGCCCTCTGTCTCTAAGGCAGCTATACCAAAAGCCCACCGGAACCCTTTTGGGTCCTTGAAATATCCTCTTCTAAGATAGTCTATGCCAAGGATACATGGAGCATCTGGGCCAGTCGCAATACGGTGCTTTTCCCACTCATTCCCAGTCAGACTCACTTCAGCCTCCAATACAGTCAACTGCTGAGATCCCCCTGTCACTCCACAAATACAGATGGGCTCTGGCCCTTTATAGCTCGATGGCATTAGAGTACATTGTGCACCGGTGTCTACTAAAGCCTTATACTTCTGTGCGTCTGACGTGCCAGGCCATCGAATCCACACAGTCCAATAAACTCGACTGTCCCTTTCCTCCCCCTGGCTGGAGGCAGGGCCCCCCTAATCCTGGTCAGAATCTTCTTCATTTCTGTGTTTGAAGGACTGTCTGCTGGAAGTTGGAGCAGCAAACTTTTCAGAGAATCCCTTTTTCCCGATTGTTTTCTTTTGCAACTCACGTACCCGTGCCTCTAGGGTCGCGGTAGATTTTCCATCCCATTTTCTCATGTCCTCTCCATGGTCTCGTAAGTAAAACCACAGGGTGGCACGGGGTGAGTACCCACCATATCGTCTTTGTGTGGATGAACGCCTACCCCCGATAGCTGAGACACTGCTTTGTACAGGTGCGGAGGAGAATAATCTCTCTTCAAGTTGGTGAACCTTTTCAGAAAGTTTCTCCCAAGTGTTCTCTTTTGGTCGGTGGACACTGGTTTGTTCAGGTGGGGAGGAAGATGGATTCTCTTTAAGTTGGTGGAACTCTTCAGAAAGTTTCTCCACAGCTGAGACGCAGGCCTGTAAGGAAGGGGAGAGACTTTCTTCGTACTGCCGAAGTTGTTTAGCCACTTCATCCACTGTGGGTTCCTCATCCTCTTTCCAGGCCATTATTGCCAATGAGCTGGCATATGATGATGGTGCACTCCGTACAAACTTCCGCCACATGGGTCGTGTACACCTGACTTCATCTGGATCTTTGGATGTTTGTCTGAGGTCTGGATCCTCATAAATCACTTCCCGTACGGCTAATTCCCTCAGGTACTGGATTCCCTTCTCCATAGTGGTCCACTTGCCTGGTAGACATAAAAGCTCTTCCTTGAAGGGATGCCTTTCCCTCACAGCTGAGAGGAGACGCCTCCAGAGGCTGTGAGATTGTGCTTCGTCTGCAATTGCTTTGTCAGTGCCTGCGTCTCTAGCAAGGGATCCCAGCCGTCTGGCTTCCCTGCCGTCTAATTCCACACAATTGGCTCCAGTGTCCCAGCACCGAAGCAGCCAGGTGACAAGCTGCTCACCTATACAGCGACCAAAATCTTTTCGCACATCTCGTAGCTCACGCTCGTATAGGTTTCGGGTAGTTACTGTTGATTTTTCGGCATCCTCATCTTCCTCCTCCTGAATCCCTGATGGCCCAGCATCGTCGTCTCTATACCTAGATTTGGCAGAAGACTCTCTGCGTTCTAAACGACTTGAATCTTTATACCATTTTTTCACCTTCTCTACAGGGGCAACTTGCACTGCTACAGCTCGTTTCTCTGACCCCGTTACAGAGTCTGCCACAGGGGTTGGAATACCCTGTGCAGGGTCAACTTGCACTGCTACAGCTCGTTTCTCTGACCCCGTTACAGAGTCTGCCACAGGGGTTGGAATACCCTGTGCAGGGTCAACTTGCACTGCTACAGCTCGTTTCTCTGACCCAGCCACAGGAGCTGGAGCAGCTGCAGGAGCTGGAGCAGCTGCAGGAACTGGAACTGGAGCGGCTGCAGGAGCTGGAACTGGAGTGTCTGCAGGAGCTGGAACTGGAGCAGCTGCAGGAACCGGAGCTGGAGCAGCTACAGGAACTGGAACTGGAGTGTCTGCAGGAGCTGGAACTGGAGCAGCTGCAGGAACCGGAGCTGGAGCAGCTACAGGAACTGGAACTGGAGTGTCTGCAGGAGCTGGAACTGGAGCGGCTGCAGAGTCCACCGTAGGGGTCGCAGTGGCCATCGGATCTGTCACAGGACTTGGAGTAGCCGCAGAGTCTGTCACTAAGTTGATAGCAGTATCAATGGCAGCTCGATAGGCATGAGCCAGGCCCCAGCACATTACAATGATTTGTGTTACTTTGGAACTGCCAGAGTCATGACACCTTTTTTTCAAACATTCTGCCAGTTTTTTAGGAGTTTGCAGTTGTTCAGGGGTGAATTTCCAAAACACTGGGGGTGCCAACTGCTCTAGATGCCTGCCCATATCCTCCCATACTCCCTGCCACCCACAACTATACTGCCTCCGGGCAGATCTCCGGATGAGCTTCCTAAGTAGTTGTTTAACTTTAAGCAAAACCTGAAGCACATTCAGGAGGCATAACAACAAGACCATGCTGGTCTGAGTATCCCAAGGATATTCAATATCTTGGAGAGCTATTGTAACAAGCTCGGAGGATAAGAGGGTGGTGAAGGAGAAAGGGAGAGTGATCAGTGATCAAGGAGGATAAGGGGGTGGTGAAGGAGAAAGGGAGAGTGATCGAGTAAGAAAAAATATCTTCCCCTTTCCCCTCCACAGATTGACTCCCTAATGAAAAAAGGCAACAGGTATAATTGCTAATAGTTTCCAAGATACAGTTTCCAAAGTATAGAGTCGACGATGTTACTGAGTACAAATACCAAGTTAGAGTCATGACCAGATATTTCATCGTCTCATAAGCCACTGTTACAACACACAGTACCACAATGATCTGAAACCAGGGCCCGGAGAGGATAAACAACATGACAGAGAGCACATACGGAAAATAATGTGCTATAATACTCAATTTGGAAAACAGGCGCAGCAGACTTGAGATTAAAGCAATCAGCATTAGGACAAGTGACTATTAAGCAGGTCTAATACTTATACCAATTTTAGTCTAACACACTCTGATCAGATCTGCCGTTATCTCAACCTTTCGAGCCGCACGTTGGGCGCCAAAACAGACTGTCATGGTTTAACCCGGCCGGCAGCTAAACACCACACAGCCGTTCGCTCACCCTCCCCCCTCCCTCTCTGGGACGGGGGAGAGAAATGGAAAGTGAAGCCCGTGAGTTGAGATAAAGACAGTTTAATAAGACTGGAAAATAATAATAATAATAATAATAATAATAATAATAATAATAATAATAATAATAATAATAATAACACAATGATGATAATAGTACTACTATTAATAATGTGTACAAACAAGTGATGCACAATGCAATTGCTCACCACCCGCTGACCGATGCCCAGCCTAACCCCGAGCAGTGCGGCCCCCCTCCCCCGGCTAGCCACCCCTATATATAGTTTAGCATGACGTCAGATGGTATGGAATACCTCTTTGGCTAGTTTGGGTCACCTGTCCTAGGTCTGTCCCCTCCCAGCTCTTGCTGCACCCCCAGCCTGCCCGTTGGCAGGACAGAGCAAGAAGCTGAGATGTCCTTGGCTTAGTATAAGCACTGCTCTGCAACAATTAAAACATCAGGGTGTTATCAGCACTCTTCTCCTCCTAAGCCAAAACATAGCATTCTACCAGCTACTAGGAAGAAAATTAACTCTGTTCTAACTGAAACCAGGACAAAACCGTAAATCGAGGGGTTGTAGGAATGGCCGTATTTCCTCCTTCCCGGTGGCACCTACGATAGCTGTCTTTCTTTCCCCTATTTTGCCATCTAATCTATTAAGTACTGAGTACGTTGCCCCTGTATCAACTAGAAACTTTACTTCCCTATTTCCTGTATGAATTGCCACTAGGGGCTCTCCTGCTTCTCTCTGGTTTCCTGGTCAGCTGCTATAATCCCCCAGGACCATTGCTTTGGCTATTTCCTGATTTCGGAATGGATTCCCTCTACCAATCATTGGCTGTTGTCGAAGAGGACATTCATTTTTCCAGTGGCCTTCTTCCTTACAATGGGCACATTGGTTGAGACCCAGCCCATTTCCTCCCGAACCTGGATAACCTCTCTCTGCTCCTCTACCTCGACTATTCATATTCCCTCGACCTCTTCCTCTTAACCCTCCCCGTTCTCTTCCCTGGACAACTGCCAATAAATTCTGTTGTTGCCTTTTGGCTGCCTCCTTTTCTCTATTGTTACACACTTTCCAAGCAATCTCCAACAGTCTATCCAAATCCCTCAGATCTGCGCCTTCCAATTTCTGCAATTTCTTCCTAATATCTTCCTGGGCTTGTCCTAAGAAAATAAGAGCTAGCTGGGTCTTAGCTTGTTCGGTTTCCACATCCAAGTCTGTGTATTTTCTGGCCGTTTCTTTTAATCTTTCCAAAAAGGCAGATGGTGATTCCGTCCTTTCTTGCCTAACATTATGTAATCTTGACCAATTTATAGTTCGGGGCATAGCATTTTGCACCCCGATCTGGACCCAGTCCTGATATCTCTTTAATCTCCTTATTCCGTCCCCTGTATTATAATGCCACTGGGGGTCTTCAGTGGGAAAATTCTGGTCCAGATTTCCAGGTACTAGCCCGTTTCGTATCTCTTCTCGAGCTCTTTCCTTGGCTGCCCGCAAAACCATATCTTTTTCTGTTGAATCCATTAAGGTATCTAAAATTACCTGTAAATCATCCCAATCTGGATTCTGAGTTTTGATTATCGTTTTCACCACTCTTGCAACTTTGTCCGGATTTTCTCTATAAGTTCCGGCTGCCTGTTTCCAAATTACTAAATCTCCGGCCGAGAAGGGTGCCTTAACATATACCGGTCCTTCCGCTCCTACTCCCTGCCGGAGGGGTGCAATTATCTTCCCCCCCCATTCATCCACAATCCCTCCTACTCTCTGCCGTTGTCGAGTTCTACATGAGACAGGAGAGGCTAAAGTCGGGGACCTTTCCTCATTTTCCTCTTCCTCCTCTGCCCGTTCTTCCAGAGCTAACGGCGCAATTTCCAAATCTACATTTCCATCATTCATTTCTCCATTATGTTTACTATTTTCTATTGCCTGGTGCTGTATGCAACGTCCCTCCTTAGCACACGCACAACAACGATTCTCATTTAGGGTATTAAACACCATTATTCCGCAGGCACGCTGCCATTCAGGTTTTCGGCGCAAATAAAAGAACAATTCTACATATGGAAGCTCGTCATCCTTTCCTTCCCTTTTACAAAATAACATTAACTGTAAAATTGTGTTATACTGTAGTGTGCCATTCTCGGGCCAAGTCTCTTGATCCTCTAGCTTGTATTGCGGCCACCAGCCATTACAATAGTCAATCAATTTCCCTTTTCGCATTTCTTGATGAAAACCGCACTCTTTCCAATGTGCTAATAAGCACCCGAGTGGGGATGTCCATGGGATAGGAGCATCCTGACCCAAAATCTCTTTTAGCGCTTTCATGACAATCTTATAACCTTATTGACAGTAATCACAGTAACAGGATCTGAGAATTACTATAGCAGCAAGGGTTGCCGAAGCAACGAGGTGCCGCCTAAGCGGCAGCACACTTCCCTAAAAGCTGTCGGAACAGCAGTGTGCTTCACAGGATCTGAGAATTACTATAGCAGCAAGGGTTGCCGAAGCAACGAGGTGCCGCCTAAGCGGCAGCACACTTCCCTAAAAGCTGTCGGAACAGCAGTGTGCTTCACCCGATATCGTGCCGACCCCCCCTCCCCCCTTTCGACACAAACCAACACAATTACCAATACTGACCTCCAACGCCGAACCTGCGGAGCTTTCACTCCGTCTGACGGACGGCGCCTAGGCTTACCCTGGAAGCTTCCTGCCCAACCGAGCGTGGCTTTCGCCGCGTCTGACCGGCAGGCTTTCCAGACCAGATCGGTACCGAAAACCAGAAAGCACCTTTGCTTACCTATCCCGTGGTACGTCGTGAGCAGAGGAGGTCGGTTGCGGTCGATGGCTCCCCGAGAAACTCCCCGGTGCCGGCTGGAGCGTAATCGAAACACGATCCGCCTCAGCAGTGCCCACGCCGTCCCATCTGGGTCGCCAAAATGTTAGCGTAGCAGACACATAACCACAACGTGATTATATGAAGGTGCTTTATTCAGCGCTGGAAACCAGGGGCAGGTGCCCAAATCTGGCTTCAAATCCCGTTACATCCCCACCGCAAATTTATATTCTTGGAGATACATAAATTCATACATATTCATTTCAAGCTGCAACATCAAGCTCAGTGACTCCTCCCTTGACTCCTCCCTACTTGCACATGCGCAGCACCGTCTGGTGGTCTTCCTGGTGGTCTTCATGATGAAGTAAAGAGTCTTCCTCCCTGCTGAACTATTCACCTTTCTTCTCTGCGCATGCTCTTTCCAACTCTCCATGTTATTTTGCCATCTTCCAAGTTCTTATCAAAGGTCGAGGTGTACCTGTTCATCCTCAGGATCTTCCTGTGAAGAATCTCGCGTCTCTTTATCAGATTAGGATCTCATTGATAGTATATTACCTGGGAAACACTACAACATTTATCTAAAGACAGTGACTCCTTAAAAAGAGATGGTGCAGGATACTAAAATATGTGCTAATGTTAACATTTCTAACATTTCCCCTAAACCATGTGCTGATGCCAGGAGCTAGTGCAGAATACTAAAACAGGTGCTAATGCCAACACTTGGATTAATGGCAAAGCAAAATACCAAGATGAGAACTGCTTTGTATCAAAATCGCTTAGCTTTGGATTATTTACTAGAGAAGAAGTCTGTGGAAAATTTAACCTTAGTAATTGCTGTTTAGAGATTGATGATGAGGGTGTTTCTTCCTAGTAGCTGGTAGAATGCTATGTTCTGGCTTAGGATGAGAAGAGTGCTGATAATATGCTGATGTTTTAATTGTTGCAGAGCAGTGCTTACACCTAGCCAAGGACACTTCAGCTTCTCACTCTCTCCTGCCAGCAGGTAGGCTGGGGGTGCAAGAGCTGGGAGGAGGGCCGGAATGCTCGGGGTTAGGCTGGGCATCGGGCAGTGGGTGGTGAGCAATTGCATTGTGCATCACTTGTTTCGTACACATTATTACTAGTAGTACTATTATCTTCATGATTGTCATTATTATTATTGTTGTTATTATTTTCTTGTCTTTATCTCAATTCACGGGCTTCACTTTCCCGTTTCTCTCTCCCATCCCAGAGAAGGAGGGGGGGAGGTGAGCGAACAGCCATGTGTTGTTTAGCTGCCCGCTGGGTTAAACCACAACAGGAAAAAAAAGCTGTAAATGAACTTGTAAAAGAAGTGAAGAAACTTGCACACGTCCCAGTTCAGATCTCAAATGGAATCGAACTAAGCGGGTGATGGGAGGGGGGCTTTATGGGTGGTGATTGGCTTGCTAAAATAAGGATGGTTGTACTGGGGATATGTGGAGGATTGTTAATAATTCCATGTTTAATGCCTTGTATTACCAGACTAATACACTCTGTTATACAGGGAATGCAAGTATCTGCGGTACCTGTTGACCCAGAACCAGGGAAGGAGAAAACCCATTCCCTGATGATAATAAAAACAAACAAAGATCCAAAATTGGTATCAATTGGTATCAATTCGGCAAGTATTGACTTGATTGGAAAGGAAACCACAAATCAATGCCATGAAAAAGGAGATGGGGGATTGTGAAATGTGTTCATCTGATTCGTGTCAATATGGAACAATGCTAGGGCCGCATGCTATGATGAATGTGACCTCCTGTCCTACAGACCCTTGTATAACCATGTGTCTAAGAAAAACAGATTCGTGTCAATAGAGAGCTTGAAGGGAAATGTATTTGTAGGCTTTTCCTTGAAGTCTCTGATATCTGGTACCGGAGGTGGGGGGGGCGGTTCAGAATAGCTGCTAACTATTATGACTATTGCATGGGACACCATGCAAGCCTCTGATATCTGGCCAGGAGATTAAGGAGACGGGGAAAACTGAAGAACGACTAAAAGACAAAGCTTGCAGGGGACGCTGCACAAGTCTCTGACGTGCAGCCAAGATGGACAAAGGAGAAGGACAAGAGGGAGGAAGACTACGAGCCTTCAGCATGAGAGACCCCCAGAGGGACCACCGGAGACTGTTAACGCATGCTCCAGTAGGAGTGTTTGGATTCAGGAAACTAATTATAATAACCCTGTTGTTTTTTTTTAGAAGTAGTAATGAATATGTGTTAGCCTAGGAGCATAAAAATCAGCTGCTTGATGTAACTGGTGTGCATCTGGGTGGATCAGAGACTCCCAGCGCAGTTTGCTTACCTCTATTCCTTTAATAAATTGTAAAGTTTGTTTGTAGTCCTATTTTGAAGACTGAGGCATCTATAACAGTAGTGAGGACTTCCCCCAGCCCTTCTCTGTCACCTTTAGCTCCCCTCCCTTCCCCCATCAAACCTAGTTTAAAGCCCTGGTAATCAGCCCAGAGAGCTTGCTCCCCAACACACTTGTGCCCCACTTGCCCAGTCCTGGTCCCCAGATTTTTGCGCCAGGAACATGATTCCACAGAGCCTTTAAGCCTTTCTGTAGCTTTAAAGATGCTGAAGTGGTCCCTGGCTTAAGAAGAACTAGTTCCCCGCCTGGCACTACGAATCGTTGCTTAGGGCGAAAAGCTGAGGCTCTTGTCTGTTACGTGAACAGCCAGGGAGACTCAGCCTCCCTTCTCTGTTAAGTTCGGTGCTGCCTGGCCTTAACGTTTTCAGTATTAACGTTTTCAGTACTCAGTAGCGTCCCCCAGGCTCTTGTATTTTGAGAGGGACTGCACTCCCCTTACGTCATATGGGAATCCCAGTTTTCTGTCTCAAGGGTGAATGGTGTAAGGCACTTACAAATCAATGCAGATTGTCGCTGTTGTCCATTGCCATGTAAATTAAGGCCATGCAAGTACCTTCTACGGTTTCTTCTTCCCTGTCATTTGTTATCCGGTTTCTACAAAATATTACATATTTGGTGAAATGCCTTAAAACAACATTACTTTTTAATTAACTTTTTTTTTTTTTTTTTTTCTCTCTCTCTAGATCTGCCAGTAGCTGACAGAGTAGAAAGGTGTGCTTCTCTCTCTTTCTTGTATAGAGTTAGAGGCAATGCCTGATATCCGGCCAAGATGGACAAAGGAGAAGGACAAGGACAAAGCCTGGGAGGAAGACTATGAGCCTTCAGCGCGAGAGACCCCCAGAGGGACCACCGGGGACTGATACGCATGCGCCAGTGGGAGGGTTCAGAATCCGGGAACTGATTATAATAACCCTGCCTTTTCCAGAAGTAGTAATGAACATGTATTAGCCTAGGAGCAGAAAAAGCTGCTGCCTGATGTAATGTGTGTGCGTGTTGGAGGAGCCCAGACTCCCTGCGCACCCAGCGCTCTTTACTTGCCTTTTATTAACCCCATAAATAAATCTCATAAAGCTAAGTTGACTCGGAATTTATAACAGTGTGATGAAAACTGTTGCACTCCAAGTTGGGAAGGGGAGAGGAAAATGTTCATGTATACGTGAGAATTGTACTCAAACAGCTGATTACACCTTTGCTTGCACCTTTTAAGGGAAAACTTTAAACCTGAGAAGCAACAGGCAGTTTTCTACGTTTCCTGATACGATAACGCGGTATATGATATAGGGATGATATCATACCTATAGTCTGCTGCAGGCTGAAAAGTAGCCTGTGCCTCAGGTACCGTTTTAGGCCTTTGCTACTACATCCCTGTAAGTCTTCAAAAGGGAAATGAAATGATCCTACCCCGAAGAAACACCGTCCAGAAGACACTTGAGTTGTTAGGGCCTGACTTCTCAATGAAACCAAAGGCAGGGATCTTAGTGACCTGAAGAAAGAGGCTTTCATCTCTCCTGGCTTGTTTACTCCTGAAGGAGCATGAAAGAGACCGCGTGTCCTTGTATGTGAAGAGGAGGTGAAGGAACAGCTAGTGCAAGGAACACGCAAATCCGTTGCGCCAGACTAATAGGTGGTTGTCTCTGAGCTGGGAGACTGCAACAGAAACACAGAATTATCTAGGTTGGAAGAGACCTCCAAGATCACCGAGTCCAACCTCTGACCTAACACTAACAGTCCTCCACTAAACCATATCACTGAGCTCTACATCTAAATGTCTTTTAAAGACCTCCAGGGATGGTGACTCCACCACTTCCCTGGGCAGCCCATTCCAATGCCTAGCAGCCCTTTCAGTAAAGAAGTTCTTCCTAATATCCAACCTAAACCTCCCCTGGCACAACTTTAGGCCATTTCTCCTCGTCCTGTCACCAGGCACGTGGGAAAATTGACCAACCCCCACCTCGCTACAGCCTCCTTTTTGTGTACCTGTAGAGTGTGATAAGGTCGCCCCTGAGCCTCCTCTTCTCCAGGCTGAACAAGCCCAGCTCCCTCAGCCGCTCCTCGTAGGACTTGTTCTCCAGACCCCTCACCAGCTTTGTGGCGCTTCTCTGGACTCGCTCGAGCACCTCGATGTCCTTCTTGTAGCGAGGGGCCCAAAACTGAACACAGTACTTGAGGTGCGGCCTCACTAGAGCCGAGTCCAGGGGGACAATCGCTTCCCTAGACCTGCTGGCCACACTGCTTCTTATGCAAGCCAGGATGCTGTTGGCCTTCTTGGCCACCTGAGCACCTGAGTGGGCTGGCTCATATTCAGCCCACTATCCACCAATACTCCCAGGTCCTTCTCTGCCAGGCAGCTTTCCAACCACTCCGCCATCTTCAAACTTCCAGATCTAGAGGAACACGCTGGCTGCAGCCTAAAAGCCACGTGTACGGAAGCTCCCCCAAGCCAGCCAATCTTCTCCCCACGACCTGCCAGAAAACAGCTGTCCTGCTTTCAGCTAGGATAGAGTTAATTTTCCTCCTAGGAGCTGGTAGGGTGCTATGTTGCGGATTAGGATGGACACAGAGTCACAGAATCACAGAATTTCTAGGTTGGAAGAGACCTCAAGATCACCGAGTCCAACCTCTGACCTAACACTAACAGTCCTCCACTAAACCATATCCCTAAGTTCAACGTCTAAACGTCTTTTAAAGACCTCCAGGGATGGTGACTCCACCACTTCCCTGGGCAGCCCGTTCCAATGTCTAACAACCCTTTTGGTAAAGAAGTTCTTCCTAACATCCAACCTAAAACTCCCCTGGCGCAACTTAAGCCCATTCCCCCTCGTCCTGTCACCAGGCACGTGGGAGAACAGACCAACCCCACCTCGCTACAGCCTCCTTTTTGTGTACCTGTAGAGTGTGATAAGGTCGCCCCTGAGCCTCCTCTTCTCCAGGCTGAACAAGCCCAGCTCCCTCAGCCGCTCCTCGTAGGACTTGTTCTCCAGACCCCTCACCAGCTTCGTTGCCCTTCTCTGGACTCGCTCGAGCACCTCGATGTCCTTCTTGTAGCGAGGGGCCCAAAACTGAACACACTACTCGAGGTGCGGCCTCACTAGAGCCGAGTACAGGGGGACGATCACTTCCTTAGCCCTGCTGGCCACACTGCTTCTTATACAAGCCAGGATGCCGTTGGCCTTCTTGGCCACCTGAGCACACTGCTGGCTCATATTCAGCCGACTGTCAACCAATACTCCCAGGTCCTTCTCCACCAGGCAGCTTTCCAACCATTCCTCTCCCAGTCTGTAGCTCTGCTTGGGGTTATTGCGCCCCAGGTGCAGGACCCGGCACTTGGCCTTCTTGAACTTCATGCAGTTGACCTCAGCCCATCGGTCCAGCCTATCCAGATCCTCCTGCAGAGCCTTCCTACCCTCGAGCAGATCGACACACGCACCTAACTTGGTGTCATCTGCGAACTTACTGAGGGTGCACTCAATGCCCTCAACCAGATCATCGATGAAGATACTAAAGAGGACTGGCCCCAGCACCGAGCCCTGGGGAACGCCACTAGTGACCGGCCTCCAACTGGATTTGACTCCATTCACCACGACTCTTTGGGCCCGGCTATCCAGCCAGTTTCTAACCCAACGAAGCGTGCGCCAGTCCAAGCCAAGAGCAGCCAGTTTCTTGAGGAGAATGCTGTGGGAAACGGTGTCAAAAGCCTTGCTGAAGTCAAGGTAGACCACATCCACAGCCTTTCCCTCATCCACCAAGCGCGTCACTTTGTCATAGAAGGAGATCAGGTTCGTCAAGCAGGACCTGCCTGTCATAAACCCATGCTGACTGGGCCTGATCGCCTGCTTGCCCTGCAAGTGCCGCATGATGACTCTCAAGATAATCTGCTCCATGAGCTTCCCTGGCACTGAGGTCGAACTGACAGGCCTATAGTTCCCCGGGTCTGCCCTCCGGCCCTTCTTGTAGATGGGCGTCACGTTTGCTAGCCGCCAGTCAACTGGGACCTCCCCCGATAGCCAGGACTGCTGATAAATGATGGAAAGCGGCTTGGCCAGCTCCTCTGCCAGTTCTCTCAGTACCCTCGGGTGGATCCCATCCGGCCCCATCGACTTGCGCACATCCAAGTGCCGTAGCAGGTCGCCAACCATTTCTTCGTGGATAGTGAGGGCCACATTCTGCTCCCCATCCCCTTCCGCCAGCTCAGGGTACTGGGTATCCAGAGAACAACCTGTATTGCCGCTGAAGACTGAGGCAAAGAAGGCATTAAGCACCTCCGCCTTTTCCTCATCTTTTGTAACAAGGTTTCCCCCCGCATCCAGTAAAGGAGGGAGATTCTCCTTAGTCCTCCGTTTTGCGTCGATGTATTTGCAAAAAGATTTTTTGTTGTCTTTAACGGCAGTAGCCAGGTTGAGCTCCAGATGAGCCTTGGCCTTTCTAATTTTGTCCCTGCACAGCCTCATAACATCCTTATAGTCCTCCTCAGTGGCCCGCCCTTTCTTCCAAAGATTATAAACCCTCTTTTGTCTCCTAAGCTCAAGCTGCAAGTCTCTGTTGAGCCAGGCCGGTCTTCTTCCACGCCGGCTCGTCTTTGGGCACGTGGGGACAGACCGCTCCTGCGCCATTAAGATTTCCTTCTTGAAGAGCGCCCAGCCTTCCTGGACTCGTCTGCCCTTCAGAACCGCCTCCCAAGGGACTCTACCAACCAGTGTCCTGAGCAGCTCAAAGTCAACCCTCCGGAAGTCCAATACAGCGGTTTTACTGGTCCCCTTCCTGGCCTCGCCAAGAATAGAGAACTCCACCATTTCGTGGTCACTCTGCCCAAGACAGCTTCCGACCACCACATCTCCCACCAGTCCTTCTCTGTTTGTGAAGAGAAGGTCTAACGGGGCACCGCCCCTGGTAGGCTCACTAACCAGCTGTGTCAGGAAGCTATCTTCCACGCTCTCCAGAAACCTCCTAGACTGCTTTCTCTGGGCTGTGTTGTGCTTCCAGGATACGTCAGGGAAGTTGAAGTCCCCCACGAGAACAAGCGCCGACGATTTCGCAGCTTCTGTCAGCTGCCTGTAGAACTCCTCATCCGTCTCCTCGTCCTGGTTCGGCGGTCTGTAACAGACCCCGACCAGGGCGCTAGCCTTGTTGGCCTTCCCGCCGATCCTAACCCAAAGGGACTCAACCTTGTCATTCCCAGCCTCGAGTTCCACAACATCGAAAGATTCTCTACTATAGAGAGCCACACCACCCCCCCTTGTGTGCTGCCTGTCCCTTCTGAAGAGCTTATAGCCAGTCATTGCAGCACTCCAGTCATGAGAGTGGTCTCACCACCACGTCTCCGTGATGGCAACCAAGTCGTAGCCTGCCTGCTGCACGATGGCTTCCAGCTCCTCCTGTTTGTTACCCATGCTGCGTGCATTGGTGTAGATGCACTTCAGCTGGGCCATTGCCTTATCCCCCGGCCTTGCCATTGTTCCCCCTGGCACAGCTCCAACAAGCCTTGAGTGAACGAACGGCTGTGCGGTGCTTAGCTGCTGGCTGGGGGAAACCACGACGACAGCAATGTAGTCATGTAACCAAATTAAAGCCAAAACTTTCAGCCCGGTCCTTGACCTGAATAGGGAGTGAGGACCCGGATCCTGGCATTTATACGTGATAGATATGCAGCCAAAGTAAATACTGCAGTCGGAGGTCATGGCGCTAGATTTTGAAAAGTCCTGCATGGAGAAGAGATCTCAGAAAAGAAAATTTAAGCAACATTAATGTCAAGTAAAGTCTTTCTGATTGCTATATTCCTTATCTGTTGTGACGAGACAGATGAAAATCTATGACGGCAATTTTGCCTTTTAGGTCATTTTCTTTTTTTCTTTTATTTATTTCTTCTCTTTATGTTGACTCATCTTATTTTAACAGGCTCTGTACTAATTTTCCTCACAGAATGACTAGCAGAAAGATGACCCTTACACATGCCTTTTGTATTTAATTCATTAGGTCAACTCTAACCACTAAGCCCCTTGTCAGGTTGTTTCTGTTAGCAATAAGGAGCAATTGAACCTTAAACATTGAAACGAGGTTGATGAGCCTATTCCACAAAGTCTCATGACTCCAAACATGTGAAGTGAAATCTGCCAGGTGGGGCTCATTTGACCTTTGCTATATAGGAAGCATGAGGAGTTATGGGAAGAATTGCCACTCCCGAGGAGTTTGAGGTTCAGGTTACTTAGGGTGCTCTTCTACTGTCCTGGTGAAATGGACTTAGTGTTCCCAAATAGGCTGCTTTTTCTTCGTGTTTTCTTCCATCTCTGAGAAATACTTTTGGAGACACTATGAGCTAGTAATAACGGCGCTGACTACTCAGAACAGGAAAACCCTGGTGGTGCTACTTCCCTGTGAAGTTGTTCGTCAGTGAGTCAAATTCAGAAGCTGGCAGGTAAGTGCTTAGGGGTTAAAAATTTGATTTGGGTTGGGATGGGGAGCTTGAGGACTCCTTTTACCTTGCCTGGTCCCCAGTCCTGGTCCCCAGTCCTGGTCCCCAGTCCTGGTCCCCAGTCCTGGTCCCCAGTCCTGGTCCCCAGTCCTGGTCCCCAGTCCTGGTCCCCAGTCCTGGTCCCCAGTCCTGGTCCCCAGTCCTGGTCCCCAGTCCTGGTCCCCAGTCCTGGTCCCCAGTCCTGGTCCCCAGTCCTGGTCCCCAGTCCTGGTCCCCAGTCCTGGTCCCCAGTCCTGGTCCCCAGTCCTGGTCCCCAGTCCTGGTCCCCAGTCCTGGTCCCCAGTCCTGGTCCCCAGTCCTGGTCCCCAGTCCTGGTCCCCAGTCCTGGTCCCCAGTCCTGGTCCCCAGTCCTGGTCCCCAGTCCTGGTCCCCAGTCCTGGTCCCCAGTCCTGGTCCCCAGTCCTGGTCCCCAGTCCTGGTCCCCAGTCCTGGTCCCCAGTCCTGGTCCCCAGTCCTGGTCCCCAGTCCTGGTCCCCAGTCCTGGTCCCCAGTCCTGGTCCCCAGTCCTGGTCCCCAGTCCTGGTCCCCAGTCCTGGTCCCCAGTCCTGGTCCCCAGTCCTGGTCCCCAGTCCTGGTCCCCAGTCCTGGTCCCCAGTCCTGGTCCCCAGTCCTGGTCCCCAGTCCTGGTCCCCAGTCCTGGTCCCCAGTCCTGGTCCCCAGTCCTGGTCCCCAGTCCTGGTCCCCAGTCCTGGTCCCCAGTCCTGGTCCCCAGTCCTGGTCCCCAGTCCTGGTCCCCAGTCCTGGTCCCCAGTCCTGGTCCCCAGTCCTGGTCCCCAGTCCTGGTCCCCAGTCCTGGTCCCCAGTCCTGGTCCCCAGTCCTGGTCCCCAGTCCTGGTCCCCAGTCCTGGTCCCCAGTCCTGGTCCCCAGTCCTGGTCCCCAGTCCTGGTCCCCAGTCCTGGTCCCCAGTCCTGGTCCCCAGTCCTGGTCCCCAGTCCTGGTCCCCAGTCCTGGTCCCCAGTCCTGGTCCCCAGTCCTGGTCCCCAGTCCTGGTCCCCAGTCCTGGTCCCCAGTCCTGGTCCCCAGTCCTGGTCCCCAGTCCTGGTCCCCAGTCCTGGTCCCCAGTCCTGGTCCCCAGTCCTGGTCCCCAGTCCTGGTCCCCAGTCCTGGTCCCCAGTCCTGGTCCCCAGTCCTGGTCCCCAGTCCTGGTCCCCAGTCCTGGTCCCCAGTCCTGGTCCCCAGTCCTGGTCCCCAGTCCTGGTCCCCAGTCCTGGTCCCCAGTCCTGGTCCCCAGTCCTGGTCCCCAGTCCTGGTCCCCAGTCCTGGTCCCCAGTCCTGGTCCCCAGTCCTGGTCCCCAGTCCTGGTCCCCAGTCCTGGTCCCCAGTCCTGGTCCCCAGTCCTGGTCCCCAGTCCTGGTCCCCAGTCCTGGTCCCCAGTCCTGGTCCCCAGTCCTGGTCCCCAGTCCTGGTCCCCAGTCCTGGTCCCCAGTCCTGGTCCCCAGTCCTGGTCCCCAGTCCTGGTCCCCAGTCCTGGTCCCCAGTCCTGGTCCCCAGTCCTGGTCCCCAGTCCTGGTCCCCAGTCCTGGTCCCCAGTCCTGGTCCCCAGTCCTGGTCCCCAGTCCTGGTCCCCAGTCCTGGTCCCCAGTCCTGGTCCCCAGTCCTGGTCCCCAGTCCTGGTCCCCAGTCCTGGTCCCCAGTCCTGGTCCCCAGTCCTGGTCCCCAGTCCTGGTCCCCAGTCCTGGTCCCCAGTCCTGGTCCCCAGTCCTGGTCCCCAGTCCTGGTCCCCAGTCCTGGTCCCCAGTCCTGGTCCCCAGTCCTGGTCCCCAGTCCTGGTCCCCAGTCCTGGTCCCCAGTCCTGGTCCCCAGTCCTGGTCCCCAGTCCTGGTCCCCAGTCCTGGTCCCCAGTCCTGGTCCCCAGTCCTGGTCCCCAGTCCTGGTCCCCAGTCCTGGTCCCCAGTCCTGGTCCCCAGTCCTGGTCCCCAGTCCTGGTCCCCAGTCCTGGTCCCCAGTCCTGGTCCCCAGTCCTGGTCCCCAGTCCTGGTCCCCAGTCCTGGTCCCCAGTCCTGGTCCCCAGTCCTGGTCCCCAGTCCTGGTCCCCAGTCCTGGTCCCCAGTCCTGGTCCCCAGTCCTGGTCCCCAGTCCTGGTCCCCAGTCCTGGTCCCCAGTCCTGGTCCCCAGTCCTGGTCCCCAGTCCTGGTCCCCAGTCCTGGTCCCCAGTCCTGGTCCCCAGTCCTGGTCCCCAGTCCTGGTCCCCAGTCCTGGTCCCCAGTCCTGGTCCCCAGTCCTGGTCCCCAGTCCTGGTCCCCAGTCCTGGTCCCCAGTCCTGGTCCCCAGTCCTGGTCCCCAGTCCTGGTCCCCAGTCCTGGTCCCCAGTCCTGGTCCCCAGTCCTGGTCCCCAGTCCTGGTCCCCAGTCCTGGTCCCCAGTCCTGGTCCCCAGTCCTGGTCCCCAGTCCTGGTCCCCAGTCCTGGTCCCCAGTCCTGGTCCCCAGTCCTGGTCCCCAGTCCTGGTCCCCAGTCCTGGTCCCCAGTCCTGGTCCCCAGTCCTGGTCCCCAGTCCTGGTCCCCAGTCCTGGTCCCCAGTCCTGGTCCCCAGTCCTGGTCCCCAGTCCTGGTCCCCAGTCCTGGTCCCCAGTCCTGGTCCCCAGTCCTGGTCCCCAGTCCTGGTCCCCAGTCCTGGTCCCCAGTCCTGGTCCCCAGTCCTGGTCCCCAGTCCTGGTCCCCAGTCCTGGTCCCCAGTCCTGGTCCCCAGTCCTGGTCCCCAGTCCTGGTCCCCAGTCCTGGTCCCCAGTCCTGGTCCCCAGTCCTGGTCCCCAGTCCTGGTCCCCAGTCCTGGTCCCCAGTCCTGGTCCCCAGTCCTGGTCCCCAGTCCTGGTCCCCAGTCCTGGTCCCCAGTCCTGGTCCCCAGTCCTGGTCCCCAGTCCTGGTCCCCAGTCCTGGTCCCCAGTCCTGGTCCCCAGTCCTGGTCCCCAGTCCTGGTCCCCAGTCCTGGTCCCCAGTCCTGGTCCCCAGTCCTGGTCCCCAGTCCTGGTCCCCAGTCCTGGTCCCCAGTCCTGGTCCCCAGTCCTGGTCCCCAGTCCTGGTCCCCAGTCCTGGTCCCCAGTCCTGGTCCCCAGTCCTGGTCCCCAGTCCTGGTCCCCAGTCCTGGTCCCCAGTCCTGGTCCCCAGTCCTGGTCCCCAGTCCTGGTCCCCAGTCCTGGTCCCCAGTCCTGGTCCCCAGTCCTGGTCCCCAGTCCTGGTCCCCAGTCCTGGTCCCCAGTCCTGGTCCCCAGTCCTGGTCCCCAGTCCTGGTCCCCAGTCCTGGTCCCCAGTCCTGGTCCCCAGTCCTGGTCCCCAGTCCTGGTCCCCAGTCCTGGTCCCCAGTCCTGGTCCCCAGTCCTGGTCCCCAGTCCTGGTCCCCAGTCCTGGTCCCCAGTCCTGGTCCCCAGTCCTGGTCCCCAGTCCTGGTCCCCAGTCCTGGTCCCCAGTCCTGGTCCCCAGTCCTGGTCCCCAGTCCTGGTCCCCAGTCCTGGTCCCCAGTCCTGGTCCCCAGTCCTGGTCCCCAGTCCTGGTCCCCAGTCCTGGTCCCCAGTCCTGGTCCCCAGTCCTGGTCCCCAGTCCTGGTCCCCAGTCCTGGTCCCCAGTCCTGGTCCCCAGTCCTGGTCCCCAGTCCTGGTCCCCAGTCCTGGTCCCCAGTCCTGGTCCCCAGTCCTGGTCCCCAGTCCTGGTCCCCAGTCCTGGTCCCCAGTCCTGGTCCCCAGTCCTGGTCCCCAGTCCTGGTCCCCAGTCCTGGTCCCCAGTCCTGGTCCCCAGTCCTGGTCCCCAGTCCTGGTCCCCAGTCCTGGTCCCCAGTCCTGGTCCCCAGTCCTGGTCCCCAGTCCTGGTCCCCAGTCCTGGTCCCCAGTCCTGGTCCCCAGTCCTGGTCCCCAGTCCTGGTCCCCAGTCCTGGTCCCCAGTCCTGGTCCCCAGTCCTGGTCCCCAGTCCTGGTCCCCAGTCCTGGTCCCCAGTCCTGGTCCCCAGTCCTGGTCCCCAGTCCTGGTCCCCAGTCCTGGTCCCCAGTCCTGGTCCCCAGTCCTGGTCCCCAGTCCTGGTCCCCAGTCCTGGTCCCCAGTCCTGGTCCCCAGTCCTGGTCCCCAGTCCTGGTCCCCAGTCCTGGTCCCCAGTCCTGGTCCCCAGTCCTGGTCCCCAGTCCTGGTCCCCAGTCCTGGTCCCCAGTCCTGGTCCCCAGTCCTGGTCCCCAGTCCTGGTCCCCAGTCCTGGTCCCCAGTCCTGGTCCCCAGTCCTGGTCCCCAGTCCTGGTCCCCAGTCCTGGTCCCCAGTCCTGGTCCCCAGTCCTGGTCCCCAGTCCTGGTCCCCAGTCCTGGTCCCCAGTCCTGGTCCCCAGTCCTGGTCCCCAGTCCTGGTCCCCAGTCCTGGTCCCCAGTCCTGGTCCCCAGTCCTGGTCCCCAGTCCTGGTCCCCAGTCCTGGTCCCCAGTCCTGGTCCCCAGTCCTGGTCCCCAGTCCTGGTCCCCAGTCCTGGTCCCCAGTCCTGGTCCCCAGTCCTGGTCCCCAGTCCTGGTCCCCAGTCCTGGTCCCCAGTCCTGGTCCCCAGTCCTGGTCCCCAGTCCTGGTCCCCAGTCCTGGTCCCCAGTCCTGGTCCCCAGTCCTGGTCCCCAGTCCTGGTCCCCAGTCCTGGTCCCCAGTCCTGGTCCCCAGTCCTGGTCCCCAGTCCTGGTCCCCAGTCCTGGTCCCCAGTCCTGGTCCCCAGTCCTGGTCCCCAGTCCTGGTCCCCAGTCCTGGTCCCCAGTCCTGGTCCCCAGTCCTGGTCCCCAGTCCTGGTCCCCAGTCCTGGTCCCCAGTCCTGGTCCCCAGTCCTGGTCCCCAGTCCTGGTCCCCAGTCCTGGTCCCCAGTCCTGGTCCCCAGTCCTGGTCCCCAGTCCTGGTCCCCAGTCCTGGTCCCCAGTCCTGGTCCCCAGTCCTGGTCCCCAGTCCTGGTCCCCAGTCCTGGTCCCCAGTCCTGGTCCCCAGTCCTGGTCCCCAGTCCTGGTCCCCAGTCCTGGTCCCCAGTCCTGGTCCCCAGTCCTGGTCCCCAGTCCTGGTCCCCAGTCCTGGTCCCCAGTCCTGGTCCCCAGTCCTGGTCCCCAGTCCTGGTCCCCAGTCCTGGTCCCCAGTCCTGGTCCCCAGTCCTGGTCCCCAGTCCTGGTCCCCAGTCCTGGTCCCCAGTCCTGGTCCCCAGTCCTGGTCCCCAGTCCTGGTCCCCAGTCCTGGTCCCCAGTCCTGGTCCCCAGTCCTGGTCCCCAGTCCTGGTCCCCAGTCCTGGTCCCCAGTCCTGGTCCCCAGTCCTGGTCCCCAGTCCTGGTCCCCAGTCCTGGTCCCCAGTCCTGGTCCCCAGTCCTGGTCCCCAGTCCTGGTCCCCAGTCCTGGTCCCCAGTCCTGGTCCCCAGTCCTGGTCCCCAGTCCTGGTCCCCAGTCCTGGTCCCCAGTCCTGGTCCCCAGTCCTGGTCCCCAGTCCTGGTCCCCAGTCCTGGTCCCCAGTCCTGGTCCCCAGTCCTGGTCCCCAGTCCTGGTCCCCAGTCCTGGTCCCCAGTCCTGGTCCCCAGTCCTGGTCCCCAGTCCTGGTCCCCAGTCCTGGTCCCCAGTCCTGGTCCCCAGTCCTGGTCCCCAGTCCTGGTCCCCAGTCCTGGTCCCCAGTCCTGGTCCCCAGTCCTGGTCCCCAGTCCTGGTCCCCAGTCCTGGTCCCCAGTCCTGGTCCCCAGTCCTGGTCCCCAGTCCTGGTCCCCAGTCCTGGTCCCCAGTCCTGGTCCCCAGTCCTGGTCCCCAGTCCTGGTCCCCAGTCCTGGTCCCCAGTCCTGGTCCCCAGTCCTGGTCCCCAGTCCTGGTCCCCAGTCCTGGTCCCCAGTCCTGGTCCCCAGTCCTGGTCCCCAGTCCTGGTCCCCAGTCCTGGTCCCCAGTCCTGGTCCCCAGTCCTGGTCCCCAGTCCTGGTCCCCAGTCCTGGTCCCCAGTCCTGGTCCCCAGTCCTGGTCCCCAGTCCTGGTCCCCAGTCCTGGTCCCCAGTCCTGGTCCCCAGTCCTGGTCCCCAGTCCTGGTCCCCAGTCCTGGTCCCCAGTCCTGGTCCCCAGTCCTGGTCCCCAGTCCTGGTCCCCAGTCCTGGTCCCCAGTCCTGGTCCCCAGTCCTGGTCCCCAGTCCTGGTCCCCAGTCCTGGTCCCCAGTCCTGGTCCCCAGTCCTGGTCCCCAGTCCTGGTCCCCAGTCCTGGTCCCCAGTCCTGGTCCCCAGTCCTGGTCCCCAGTCCTGGTCCCCAGTCCTGGTCCCCAGTCCTGGTCCCCAGTCCTGGTCCCCAGTCCTGGTCCCCAGTCCTGGTCCCCAGTCCTGGTCCCCAGTCCTGGTCCCCAGTCCTGGTCCCCAGTCCTGGTCCCCAGTCCTGGTCCCCAGTCCTGGTCCCCAGTCCTGGTCCCCAGTCCTGGTCCCCAGTCCTGGTCCCCAGTCCTGGTCCCCAGTCCTGGTCCCCAGTCCTGGTCCCCAGTCCTGGTCCCCAGTCCTGGTCCCCAGTCCTGGTCCCCAGTCCTGGTCCCCAGTCCTGGTCCCCAGTCCTGGTCCCCAGTCCTGGTCCCCAGTCCTGGTCCCCAGTCCTGGTCCCCAGTCCTGGTCCCCAGTCCTGGTCCCCAGTCCTGGTCCCCAGTCCTGGTCCCCAGTCCTGGTCCCCAGTCCTGGTCCCCAGTCCTGGTCCCCAGTCCTGGTCCCCAGTCCTGGTCCCCAGTCCTGGTCCCCAGTCCTGGTCCCCAGTCCTGGTCCCCAGTCCTGGTCCCCAGTCCTGGTCCCCAGTCCTGGTCCCCAGTCCTGGTCCCCAGTCCTGGTCCCCAGTCCTGGTCCCCAGTCCTGGTCCCCAGTCCTGGTCCCCAGTCCTGGTCCCCAGTCCTGGTCCCCAGTCCTGGTCCCCAGTCCTGGTCCCCAGTCCTGGTCCCCAGTCCTGGTCCCCAGTCCTGGTCCCCAGTCCTGGTCCCCAGTCCTGGTCCCCAGTCCTGGTCCCCAGTCCTGGTCCCCAGTCCTGGTCCCCAGTCCTGGTCCCCAGTCCTGGTCCCCAGTCCTGGTCCCCAGTCCTGGTCCCCAGTCCTGGTCCCCAGTCCTGGTCCCCAGTCCTGGTCCCCAGTCCTGGTCCCCAGTCCTGGTCCCCAGTCCTGGTCCCCAGTCCTGGTCCCCAGTCCTGGTCCCCAGTCCTGGTCCCCAGTCCTGGTCCCCAGTCCTGGTCCCCAGTCCTGGTCCCCAGTCCTGGTCCCCAGTCCTGGTCCCCAGTCCTGGTCCCCAGTCCTGGTCCCCAGTCCTGGTCCCCAGTCCTGGTCCCCAGTCCTGGTCCCCAGTCCTGGTCCCCAGTCCTGGTCCCCAGTCCTGGTCCCCAGTCCTGGTCCCCAGTCCTGGTCCCCAGTCCTGGTCCCCAGTCCTGGTCCCCAGTCCTGGTCCCCAGTCCTGGTCCCCAGTCCTGGTCCCCAGTCCTGGTCCCCAGTCCTGGTCCCCAGTCCTGGTCCCCAGTCCTGGTCCCCAGTCCTGGTCCCCAGTCCTGGTCCCCAGTCCTGGTCCCCAGTCCTGGTCCCCAGTCCTGGTCCCCAGTCCTGGTCCCCAGTCCTGGTCCCCAGTCCTGGTCCCCAGTCCTGGTCCCCAGTCCTGGTCCCCAGTCCTGGTCCCCAGTCCTGGTCCCCAGTCCTGGTCCCCAGTCCTGGTCCCCAGTCCTGGTCCCCAGTCCTGGTCCCCAGTCCTGGTCCCCAGTCCTGGTCCCCAGTCCTGGTCCCCAGTCCTGGTCCCCAGTCCTGGTCCCCAGTCCTGGTCCCCAGTCCTGGTCCCCAGTCCTGGTCCCCAGTCCTGGTCCCCAGTCCTGGTCCCCAGTCCTGGTCCCCAGTCCTGGTCCCCAGTCCTGGTCCCCAGTCCTGGTCCCCAGTCCTGGTCCCCAGTCCTGGTCCCCAGTCCTGGTCCCCAGTCCTGGTCCCCAGTCCTGGTCCCCAGTCCTGGTCCCCAGTCCTGGTCCCCAGTCCTGGTCCCCAGTCCTGGTCCCCAGTCCTGGTCCCCAGTCCTGGTCCCCAGTCCTGGTCCCCAGTCCTGGTCCCCAGTCCTGGTCCCCAGTCCTGGTCCCCAGTCCTGGTCCCCAGTCCTGGTCCCCAGTCCTGGTCCCCAGTCCTGGTCCCCAGTCCTGGTCCCCAGTCCTGGTCCCCAGTCCTGGTCCCCAGTCCTGGTCCCCAGTCCTGGTCCCCAGTCCTGGTCCCCAGTCCTGGTCCCCAGTCCTGGTCCCCAGTCCTGGTCCCCAGTCCTGGTCCCCAGTCCTGGTCCCCAGTCCTGGTCCCCAGTCCTGGTCCCCAGTCCTGGTCCCCAGTCCTGGTCCCCAGTCCTGGTCCCCAGTCCTGGTCCCCAGTCCTGGTCCCCAGTCCTGGTCCCCAGTCCTGGTCCCCAGTCCTGGTCCCCAGTCCTGGTCCCCAGTCCTGGTCCCCAGTCCTGGTCCCCAGTCCTGGTCCCCAGTCCTGGTCCCCAGTCCTGGTCCCCAGTCCTGGTCCCCAGTCCTGGTCCCCAGTCCTGGTCCCCAGTCCTGGTCCCCAGTCCTGGTCCCCAGTCCTGGTCCCCAGTCCTGGTCCCCAGTCCTGGTCCCCAGTCCTGGTCCCCAGTCCTGGTCCCCAGTCCTGGTCCCCAGTCCTGGTCCCCAGTCCTGGTCCCCAGTCCTGGTCCCCAGTCCTGGTCCCCAGTCCTGGTCCCCAGTCCTGGTCCCCAGTCCTGGTCCCCAGTCCTGGTCCCCAGTCCTGGTCCCCAGTCCTGGTCCCCAGTCCTGGTCCCCAGTCCTGGTCCCCAGTCCTGGTCCCCAGTCCTGGTCCCCAGTCCTGGTCCCCAGTCCTGGTCCCCAGTCCTGGTCCCCAGTCCTGGTCCCCAGTCCTGGTCCCCAGTCCTGGTCCCCAGTCCTGGTCCCCAGTCCTGGTCCCCAGTCCTGGTCCCCAGTCCTGGTCCCCAGTCCTGGTCCCCAGTCCTGGTCCCCAGTCCTGGTCCCCAGTCCTGGTCCCCAGTCCTGGTCCCCAGTCCTGGTCCCCAGTCCTGGTCCCCAGTCCTGGTCCCCAGTCCTGGTCCCCAGTCCTGGTCCCCAGTCCTGGTCCCCAGTCCTGGTCCCCAGTCCTGGTCCCCAGTCCTGGTCCCCAGTCCTGGTCCCCAGTCCTGGTCCCCAGTCCTGGTCCCCAGTCCTGGTCCCCAGTCCTGGTCCCCAGTCCTGGTCCCCAGTCCTGGTCCCCAGTCCTGGTCCCCAGTCCTGGTCCCCAGTCCTGGTCCCCAGTCCTGGTCCCCAGTCCTGGTCCCCAGTCCTGGTCCCCAGTCCTGGTCCCCAGTCCTGGTCCCCAGTCCTGGTCCCCAGTCCTGGTCCCCAGTCCTGGTCCCCAGTCCTGGTCCCCAGTCCTGGTCCCCAGTCCTGGTCCCCAGTCCTGGTCCCCAGTCCTGGTCCCCAGTCCTGGTCCCCAGTCCTGGTCCCCAGTCCTGGTCCCCAGTCCTGGTCCCCAGTCCTGGTCCCCAGTCCTGGTCCCCAGTCCTGGTCCCCAGTCCTGGTCCCCAGTCCTGGTCCCCAGTCCTGGTCCCCAGTCCTGGTCCCCAGTCCTGGTCCCCAGTCCTGGTCCCCAGTCCTGGTCCCCAGTCCTGGTCCCCAGTCCTGGTCCCCAGTCCTGGTCCCCAGTCCTGGTCCCCAGTCCTGGTCCCCAGTCCTGGTCCCCAGTCCTGGTCCCCAGTCCTGGTCCCCAGTCCTGGTCCCCAGTCCTGGTCCCCAGTCCTGGTCCCCAGTCCTGGTCCCCAGTCCTGGTCCCCAGTCCTGGTCCCCAGTCCTGGTCCCCAGTCCTGGTCCCCAGTCCTGGTCCCCAGTCCTGGTCCCCAGTCCTGGTCCCCAGTCCTGGTCCCCAGTCCTGGTCCCCAGTCCTGGTCCCCAGTCCTGGTCCCCAGTCCTGGTCCCCAGTCCTGGTCCCCAGTCCTGGTCCCCAGTCCTGGTCCCCAGTCCTGGTCCCCAGTCCTGGTCCCCAGTCCTGGTCCCCAGTCCTGGTCCCCAGTCCTGGTCCCCAGTCCTGGTCCCCAGTCCTGGTCCCCAGTCCTGGTCCCCAGTCCTGGTCCCCAGTCCTGGTCCCCAGTCCTGGTCCCCAGTCCTGGTCCCCAGTCCTGGTCCCCAGTCCTGGTCCCCAGTCCTGGTCCCCAGTCCTGGTCCCCAGTCCTGGTCCCCAGTCCTGGTCCCCAGTCCTGGTCCCCAGTCCTGGTCCCCAGTCCTGGTCCCCAGTCCTGGTCCCCAGTCCTGGTCCCCAGTCCTGGTCCCCAGTCCTGGTCCCCAGTCCTGGTCCCCAGTCCTGGTCCCCAGTCCTGGTCCCCAGTCCTGGTCCCCAGTCCTGGTCCCCAGTCCTGGTCCCCAGTCCTGGTCCCCAGTCCTGGTCCCCAGTCCTGGTCCCCAGTCCTGGTCCCCAGTCCTGGTCCCCAGTCCTGGTCCCCAGTCCTGGTCCCCAGTCCTGGTCCCCAGTCCTGGTCCCCAGTCCTGGTCCCCAGTCCTGGTCCCCAGTCCTGGTCCCCAGTCCTGGTCCCCAGTCCTGGTCCCCAGTCCTGGTCCCCAGTCCTGGTCCCCAGTCCTGGTCCCCAGTCCTGGTCCCCAGTCCTGGTCCCCAGTCCTGGTCCCCAGTCCTGGTCCCCAGTCCTGGTCCCCAGTCCTGGTCCCCAGTCCTGGTCCCCAGTCCTGGTCCCCAGTCCTGGTCCCCAGTCCTGGTCCCCAGTCCTGGTCCCCAGTCCTGGTCCCCAGTCCTGGTCCCCAGTCCTGGTCCCCAGTCCTGGTCCCCAGTCCTGGTCCCCAGTCCTGGTCCCCAGTCCTGGTCCCCAGTCCTGGTCCCCAGTCCTGGTCCCCAGTCCTGGTCCCCAGTCCTGGTCCCCAGTCCTGGTCCCCAGTCCTGGTCCCCAGTCCTGGTCCCCAGTCCTGGTCCCCAGTCCTGGTCCCCAGTCCTGGTCCCCAGTCCTGGTCCCCAGTCCTGGTCCCCAGTCCTGGTCCCCAGTCCTGGTCCCCAGTCCTGGTCCCCAGTCCTGGTCCCCAGTCCTGGTCCCCAGTCCTGGTCCCCAGTCCTGGTCCCCAGTCCTGGTCCCCAGTCCTGGTCCCCAGTCCTGGTCCCCAGTCCTGGTCCCCAGTCCTGGTCCCCAGTCCTGGTCCCCAGTCCTGGTCCCCAGTCCTGGTCCCCAGTCCTGGTCCCCAGTCCTGGTCCCCAGTCCTGGTCCCCAGTCCTGGTCCCCAGTCCTGGTCCCCAGTCCTGGTCCCCAGTCCTGGTCCCCAGTCCTGGTCCCCAGTCCTGGTCCCCAGTCCTGGTCCCCAGTCCTGGTCCCCAGTCCTGGTCCCCAGTCCTGGTCCCCAGTCCTGGTCCCCAGTCCTGGTCCCCAGTCCTGGTCCCCAGTCCTGGTCCCCAGTCCTGGTCCCCAGTCCTGGTCCCCAGTCCTGGTCCCCAGTCCTGGTCCCCAGTCCTGGT
Source organism: Somateria mollissima (assembly GCA_951411735.1). Taxonomy (NCBI): domain Eukaryota; kingdom Metazoa; phylum Chordata; class Aves; order Anseriformes; family Anatidae; genus Somateria; species Somateria mollissima. The sequence goes on from CATOCB010000012.1 coordinate 159,734, forward strand.
CCCCAGTCCTGGTCCCCAGTCCTGGTCCCCAGTCCTGGTCCCCAGTCCTGGTCCCCAGTCCTGGTCCCCAGTCCTGGTCCCCAGTCCTGGTCCCCAGTCCTGGTCCCCAGTCCTGGTCCCCAGTCCTGGTCCCCAGTCCTGGTCCCCAGTCCTGGTCCCCAGTCCTGGTCCCCAGTCCTGGTCCCCAGTCCTGGTCCCCAGTCCTGGTCCCCAGTCCTGGTCCCCAGTCCTGGTCCCCAGTCCTGGTCCCCAGTCCTGGTCCCCAGTCCTGGTCCCCAGTCCTGGTCCCCAGTCCTGGTCCCCAGTCCTGGTCCCCAGTCCTGGTCCCCAGTCCTGGTCCCCAGTCCTGGTCCCCAGTCCTGGTCCCCAGTCCTGGTCCCCAGTCCTGGTCCCCAGTCCTGGTCCCCAGTCCTGGTCCCCAGTCCTGGTCCCCAGTCCTGGTCCCCAGTCCTGGTCCCCAGTCCTGGTCCCCAGTCCTGGTCCCCAGTCCTGGTCCCCAGTCCTGGTCCCCAGTCCTGGTCCCCAGTCCTGGTCCCCAGTCCTGGTCCCCAGTCCTGGTCCCCAGTCCTGGTCCCCAGTCCTGGTCCCCAGTCCTGGTCCCCAGTCCTGGTCCCCAGTCCTGGTCCCCAGTCCTGGTCCCCAGTCCTGGTCCCCAGTCCTGGTCCCCAGTCCTGGTCCCCAGTCCTGGTCCCCAGTCCTGGTCCCCAGTCCTGGTCCCCAGTCCTGGTCCCCAGTCCTGGTCCCCAGTCCTGGTCCCCAGTCCTGGTCCCCAGTCCTGGTCCCCAGTCCTGGTCCCCAGTCCTGGTCCCCAGTCCTGGTCCCCAGTCCTGGTCCCCAGTCCTGGTCCCCAGTCCTGGTCCCCAGTCCTGGTCCCCAGTCCTGGTCCCCAGTCCTGGTCCCCAGTCCTGGTCCCCAGTCCTGGTCCCCAGTCCTGGTCCCCAGTCCTGGTCCCCAGTCCTGGTCCCCAGTCCTGGTCCCCAGTCCTGGTCCCCAGTCCTGGTCCCCAGTCCTGGTCCCCAGTCCTGGTCCCCAGTCCTGGTCCCCAG